>WNGS01168070.1:25425-36754 GCA_020271785.1 Procambarus virginalis | reverse complement strand
AATATGCAGTCTGCCCAACCATCTCTGTCCTGTCTTATCCTTGTCATTTTATCATAGAATTCCAGAAGGTTTGTTAGCATGATTTCCCTGTCCAGAACCAATGTTGATGTTTGTCACAAACCTAATGTTCTCCAGGTGTGCAACCAGTCGTAGCCTAATTATTCTTTCCAGTATTTACAGGGGATGCTTGTCAGTGATACAGGTCTATAGTTAAGTGCCTCCTCCCTATCGCCTTTCTTGAAGATCGGTACATTTGCCCTCTTCCAGAAAATGGGCAATTCTCCCGACATAAGTGATTCATTAAAGATCATTGCCAGAGGCACGCTAAGGGCCTGTGATGACTCTTTTAGTATCCACGGTGATACTTTGTCTGGTCCAACAGCTTTAGTTGCATCCAGTGTTGTCAACTGTTTCATTACCTACTCTGCTGTCACCTCTATATCTGATAGTCTTTCATCAATAGGGGGTACAAGTGTTGTGTTGGGTGACTCTTCAGAGGTTGCATGGCATTTCACCTTTCTTTTTATGATGTCTTCAACAAAACCGTTAGAGAAGACGTTGTTGACTAAGACCTGCCTTACCCTACAGAGTTCTTCATCGACTTGCTTCCATCCTGAGCTGTGGCTGAGAGCACGGTCGACGTAAGCGTTAACAACACTCCTCTTGTACCTGTCTGGGCAGTCACTGTTGGCATTGAGGCACATTCCTATGTTTGTTTCCTTAGTGTAGACTGCAGTGTGGAAGCCTCCGCTCCTTTCCGGAGGAGCGAAACCCGCCATATAATGCAGGTATGTTGACATTTTTACGCAGGTACCTTTTCATACCCAATTTATATCCATTGTTTCGTGTTCTGTCTTGTGTTTGTCACCTTACCCAAAACTTTTGTGCCATATCACCTCACCTAAAAACGAGTATAGTATGATGAATTTGTATGTGTAAACTAAGTCTTTGAAAATGTAATAAGAATTACGAAACGCGTTCAGGCGTCAGACCATAAATAAAACTGAATTTTCGAGAATTGATATTTCAATTACCATCGACAGTGAAGAGAAACATAAGAAATATTGAGAAAATTCGTGTTAAAATTATTAATCTTACCTTTTCGGTCATATTCAACACATATGTTTACAAGAAAGACTGCTACCAATATATATATATATATATATATATATATATATATATATATATATATATATATATATATATATATATATATATATATATGCAAACAAGCCTGAATGGTCCCCAGGACTAGATACAACTGAAAACTCACACCCCAGAAGTGACTCGAACCCATACTCCCAGGAACAACGCAACTGGTATATACAGGGATGCCTTAAACCACTTGACCATCACGACCGGACATAAGGAAGTGATAGCCTGAGCTATATGAACCACTTCCCCGCCGGCACCTGGATGGTTATCTTGGGCATAGCATTTTATCAAATCACCTTTTTTTGGGGCAACACGTGAGGAACACAAATGCAAACAAGCCTGAATGGTCCCCAGGACTAGATACAACTGAAAACTCACACCCCAGAAGTGACTCGAACCCATACTCCCAGGAGCAACGCAACTGGTATATACAGGGATGCCTTAAACCACTTGACCATCACGACCGGACATAAGGAAGTGATAGCCTGAGCTATATGAACCACTTCCCCGCCGGCACCTGGATGGTTATCTTGGGCATAGCATTTTATCAAATCACCTCTTTTTTTGGGGCAACACGTGAGGAACACAAATGCAAACAAGCCTGAATGGTCCCCAGGACTAGATACAACTGAAAACTCACACCCCAGAAGTGACTCGAACCCATACTCCCAGGAGCAACGCAACTGGTATATACAGGGATGCCTTAAACCACTTGACCATCACGACCGGACATAAGGAAGTGATAGCCTGAGCTATATGAACCACTTCCCCGCCGGCACCTGGATGGTTATCTTGGGTTGCGTTGCTCCTGGGAGTATGGGTTCGAGTCACTTCTGGGGTGTGAGTTTTCAGTTGTATCTAGTCCTGGGGACCATTCAGGCTTGTTTGCATTTGTGTTCCTCACGTGTTGCCCCAAAAAAAGAGGTGATTTGATAAAATGCTATGCCCAAGATAACCATCCAGGTGCCGGCGGGGAAGTGGTTCATATAGCTCAGGCTATCACTTCCTTATGTCCGGTCGTGATGGTCAAGTGGTTTAAGGCATCCCTGTACATACCAGTTGCGTTGCTCCTGGGAGTATGGGTTCGAGTCACTTCTGGGGTGTGAGTTTTCAGTTGTATCTAGTCCTGGGGACCATTCAGGCTTGTTTGCATTTGTGTTCCTCACGTGTTGCCCCAAAAAAAGAGGTGATTTGATAAAATGCTATGCCCAAGATAACCATCCAGGTGCCGGCGGGGAAGTGGTTCATATAGCTCAGGCTATCACTTCCTTATGTCCGGTCGTGATGGTCAAGTGGTTTAAGGCATCCCTGTACATACCAGTTGCGTTGCTCCTGGGAGTATGGGTTCGAGTCACTTCTGGGGTGTGAGTTTTCAGTTGTATCTAGTCCTGGGGACCATTCAGGCTTGTTTGCATTTGTGTTCCTCACGTGTTGCCCCAAAAAAAGAGGTGATTTGATAAAATGCTATGCCCAAGATAACCATCCAGGTGCCGGCGGGGAAGTGGTTCATATAGCTCAGGCTATCACTTCCTTATGTCCGGTCGTGATGGTCAAGTGGTTTAAGGCATCCCTGTACATACCAGTTGCGTTGCTCCTGGGAGTATGGGTTCGAGTCACTTCTGGGGTGTGAGTTTTCAGTTGTATCTAGTCCTGGGGACCATTCAGGCTTGTTTGCATTTGTGTTCCTCACGTGTTGCCCCAAAAAAGAGGTGATTTGATAAAATGCTATGCCCAAGATAACCATCCAGGTGCCGGCGGGGAAGTGGTTCATATAGCTCAGGCTATCACTTCCTTATGTCCGGTCGTGATGGTCAAGTGGTTTAAGGCATCCCTGTACATACCAGTTGCGTTGCTCCTGGGAGTATGGGTTCGAGTCACTTCTGGGGTGTGAGTTTTCAGATATATATATATATATATATATATATATATATATATATATATATATATATATATATATATATACGAGACTAATACGAATCCATAATACACAAGTAAATCCATACCCCTACCCCCCCCCACCCCCTAACCCCCTAAAGCAATACTAACAACCTTTATAAGGTCAAAGGTCATTTACCTGAACGGACAGGTAGCCGGCAGCGACCCCGAGCCATACCTGCAAGAGACAGAGAGTGTGGCCTTATTAGCAAACAGGTAAGACAGAATTAACTTATTGACACTCGCCCACCTTGTCTCTACCAGCCCAGGAGCTAGAGCCTGCGCTGGTATATGTAAACTTGTATACGTAGTATGTATGTGTATGTATATGTGTAGCGGAGTAATCAGTGAAATACTAACCCACTATTTACACATTTTAGGAGACATATTGACTGGATATTTCTGTCTAAATTTCAAACATACATAGATACATACATATGTACATACATACATACATACATACATACATACATACATACATACATACATACATACATACATACATACTTACATACATATACGTATATTAATACATACATATATATATATATTATATATATATATATATATATATATATATATATATATATATATATATATATATATATATATATATATACACCTAAATTAATGAGGCCAATGGACATAAAAAAGAGATTTATTACATACAGAATAAAGCTTAATACATGCTAATTAATAAAATAATTTTGTAAATAAAAATCAAACAAAGACACGATCAAGAACAAGAACACAAGGAATAAGAACACAGCCACAAAAACAATTCAAAATGACATTAAAACAAAGTCAATTAATACGTAAATTAAGACAATTAATCTATGTAAAACCTCTTGAAATGCCATAAAAATTCATGAACAGTTCCATGCAAAATATAATGAAAAAAAACATAAAACCGTATAAATATATATATATATATATTCACATTTATAATTATAATGAAAATTGCTCTACGGTGGAATTATTAAAATTATTATTAATATACAGTCACTTGGCACTTTGAAATGATTATAAATAGAATGAGAGAAGGGCACTAGTTGTAGGCCTAAATTAGTCTGTCTGTCTAGTTGGCTGCCTGTCTCATGTGACAGCTTCCCCCCCCCCCCACACACACTAGCACAGTACTACACCGTATAGCACACTGTAGCTATACACTGTAAATATGAATACACTGTAGACCTGTTACTTGTTCAACGTCCTCCCAGCGAGCATAAGAAATATTGCCGGAACAACCGTGGACATCTTCAAGAGGAAACTAGATTGTTTCCTTCAAGGAGTGCCGGACCAACCGGGCTGTGGTGGGTATGTGGGCCGCTCCAAGCAACAGCCTGGTGGACCAAACTCTCACAAGTCAAGCCTGGCCTCGGGATCGGGCTTGGGGAGTAGAAGAACTCCCAGAACCCATCAACCAGGTACAATCCAGGCAGTGGACTTGATGTAAATGATAGAGTGACTTGACTAGAGTTTCAAGGCTCCATATACCTTGCCTTCATCTCGTGGATCAACGTCCCCGCGGCCCGGTCTCTGACCAGGCCTCCTGGTTGTTGAACTGGTCACTTATCCTCACATTGTCGAAACATGTTCAGTGTTCACTTTCCATATACATCAATTGCTTCATCCGCCCAAGTGATAATCATCTGAAGCTTTTAACTGTATTTTTACCCCCAAGGCGTGTGGGTGCGGCTTTCAGGAGGCCACTGGCCCAAGACCCTTGAGGGAGGAGGATCAAGACCCTTGAGGGAGGAGGATCAGGAGGTAGTCAACACCATCCAAACAACCCAATTACCGATTCAACGGAGAGGTTGATGATATTCTGGAGAGATAAAAATTTTGCATCAAGACTGTAATCTTTTGTTGAATTATCTGCATGTCTCTTGCAAATTGTCTATACTGTATACCTAAGTCATAAAAGTATTTGTGTGTACGTCTGATATCATACTACTTGTGAAAAGGAGGAAATGTATATGTTTCTCTCTCAGAATGTTTGGTAATATGTTTATGTTTGTGATGTGTGTATATGTATGTATTAACACGATGTACTGAACGGGGTGAGAATAGCTTGAGCTACCTCATCCCTTTGTGTGTATTTGACCTCAATAAACTTATTTCAATTTCAATTACGGATGGGGTTCGTAATAGGGTTATTAACTGTGTATAACCTGTTCACCAGAGATGGGTAATGGAATGTTCTCAGTCTTCCTTATTTTCTTGAGTTTTCTTGATTATGGATCACGTTAAAAAAGAAATTAGCTAAGCTTTCATATTGCTAATGTTGCAATGGCAACTTTTATTTAAATAGGAATACAATTATAATCTATCTTATAGCATACAATTAAAGCATGTAGTTATCTTGAGTTATCTTGAGATGATTTCGGGGCTTAGTGTCCTCGGCCAGGCCTCTACCCCCAGGAAGCAGCCCGTGACAGCTGACTAACACCCAGGTACCTATTTTACGGCTAGGTAACAGGGCAATGTATAATGCAATGTTTCCACTTTTCCCAATTCTTCCAGAATATTAAACTAGATATAATGTCAAATATTAATTTTGCAAAATAGAATACGAAAATTGTAAAAAGATAAGTATCCATCAATATCTCTGAAAAGAATCGGAATCGATAATCGACCCAACACAAGGAATAGCGACAGACTAAGAGTATGAATGGAGGCTAATTGTGACTCGACTGAGTCACAGAGACGTTAGAAAGTTTCCATTAAGTGTGAGAGTAGTGGTGAGATGCTGTGAGCTAAAGATGCTGTGAGCTAAAGATGCTGTGAGCTAAAGATGCTGTGAGCTAAAGATACTGTGAGCTAAAGATACTGTGAGCTAAATGAGCAGCAGGTTGGTGCGACAAACCACTTCATAACTTTAAAAGTAGATATGATAGAGCCTAATAGGCTCAGGAACCTGTACACCTGTTGATTGACAGTTGAGAGGCGGGACCAAAGAGCCAGAGCTCAACCCCCGCAAGCACAACTAGGTGAGTACAACTAGGTGAGTACACTCGGCAGAGGCAGACACAAATGGGCAGAGTTTCTTATAACCTGATGCACCTGTTGACCAGCAGTAAATATGTACCAAATAGTTAGACAGCTGTACAGGCTGCTTCCAGTGTGTGTGTGTGTGTGTGTGTGTGTGTGGTGTGTGGTGTGTGTGTGTGTGTGTGTGTGTGTGTGTGTTGTGTTAGAGAGAAATAAATGTAGTAAACACAATAGACAAAGTAGATAGCTTAGAAAGGCGGGGCCCTAGAGCTAATAGCTCGATTCTGCAAGCTCAAATAGTAAATACACAGCCTCCAACATCCCCCCCCCCCCACACAAACCATCCTCCTGTTTCGATAGTACATATTGCAACTATGTCCACCATAGTACACCAACGTAATGGACAATTAGATAGTAGAGTTTGGTACTATTCACTCTACAGAATCCGGAAAAATAAAATTAAAACCAAACTTAGATAGCCCAGGCTAGTATAGTACATATATATACTATACTAGGCCTAAGGTAGCGTGTATTAGGCCCAGGAAGGTAGGGATTAGTTGCATTAGCAAATAAATACAAAGAGCTTCCGGTTGGTCCATATTCAGCTGCATCAAATTCTAACTGTCTAATTGTCCATTAGGTCAATATATGTACGATGGAGCACATAGTTACGGTATGCTGCCTCTAAATTGACGGACGTGCCCCCCCTCCCCCCCACACACACACTCACACACACACACACACACACACACAGAGTCACAGTGGCAGACAGAAATAGTAATGTGTGTATACTGGCTAAGAGGGGTGGGGTGGTAGCCTGCTTCCACCCTATCACACATACACACACCTTATCTGGCACCCCCCCCCCACACCCCACCCATCACACCTCACCCACACACACACACTCACACTGGGCTGGTGGCTGAGCGGACAGTGCGCAGGACTCGTAATTCTGTGGTTCGATTCCCGCACCAGGCAGAAACAAATGGGCAAAGTTTCTGTCACCCCCTGAATGCCTCCTGTTACCTAGCAGTAAATAGGTATCTGGGAGTTAGATAGCTGTCATGGAGCTGCTTTCTGTTGTGTGTGTGGGGGGGGGGGATAGTTACAGTTGATTGATTGACAGTTGAGAGGCGGGCCGAAAGCGAAAGAGCAGAGCTCAACCCCCGCGAAAACAACTAGGTGAATACACACACACACACACACACTAGGGAATGTATGAAAGCAAAGGAGCTGAAATAAAGGGCATGGAGGAACTTCCGTATAACAGAACACCAGAAAGTAGAGAGAGATACCAGAGAACCAGGAACGAGTATGTCAGTGTGAGAAGAGGAGCTGAGAAAAGGTATGAAAATGATATAGCTAATAAGCCAAGACCGAACCAAAGCTACTACACAGTCACATCAGGAGGAAGACAACAGTGAAGGAACAGGTGATTAAACTTAGGGGTGGGGCGAGGACAGGTACACAGAGAATGACAAAGTGGTGTGTGAAGAACTTAACAAAAGGTTCCAGGAGTTCTTTACAATAGAACAAGGAGAAGTCACGGCGCTAGGAGAGGTGGCAGCAAACCAGGCGACCTTGGAAAGGTTCGAAATTACAGTAGATGAGGTCAAGAAGCCACCTATTGGATCTGGACGTGAGAAAAGCTGTTGGCCGGACGAATCTCACGATGGGTATTGAAAGGGTGTGTAGGAGCACTTTGTTTGCCACTCTCCATAGTGTATAGTAGGTCACTGGAAACGGGAGACCTACCAGAAATATGGAAGACTGCCAATGTAGTACCAATATACAAAAGGGTGACAGACAGAGGCACTGAACTACAGGCCAGTGTCCTTAACTTGTATACCATGCAAGGTGATGGAGAAGATTGTGAGAAAAAACCTAGTAACACATCTGGAGAGAAGAGACTTCGTGACAACCCATCAACATGGGTTCAGGGAGGGTAAATCTTGCCTTACGGCTTGATAGAATTCTACGATCAGGTGACAAAGATTAAGCAAGAAAGAGAAGGATGGGGGGACTGCATTTTTTTGGACTGTCGGAAAGTCTTTGACACATGTACCCCATAAAGGCTGATGCATAAGCTGGAGAAACAGGCAGGAGTAACTGGTAGGGCGCTCCAGTGGATAAGGGAGTACCTAAGCAATAGGAAGCAGAGAGTTACCAGTGAGGAGTGAGACCTCAGATTGGCGTGAAGTCACCAGTGGAGTCCCATAGGGTTCTGTACTCGGACCTATCCTGTTTCTGATATACGTAAATGATCTCCCAGAGGGGTATAGACACATTCCTCTCAATGTTGCTGACGACGCCAAAATTATGAGAAAGGTTAAGACAGAGAAGGACAGCTTGAGGCTTCAAGAAGACCTGGACAAGCTGCAGAAATGGTCGAACAAATGGTTGTTAGAGTTTAACCCAAGCAAATGTAATGTAATGAAGATAGGGTAGGAAGCAGGAGACCAGATACAAGGTATCATCTGGGAGATGAAATACTTCAAGGTCAGAGAGAGAGAAAGACCTGGGGTGATATCACGCCAGACCTGTCTCCTGCAGCCCATATCAAGAGGATAACATCAGCGGCATATGCCAAGCTGGCCAACATAAGAACGGTATTCAGAAACTTGTGTAAGTAATAATTCAGAACTTTGTATACCACATATGTCAGGCCAATCCTGGAGTATGCAGCCCCAGCATGGAGTCCATATCTAGTCAAGGATAAGAAATAAACGGAAAGGTTCATGGTTTGCCACCAGACTAGTACCCGAGCTGAGAGGTATGAGCTACGAGGAGAGACTACGGGAATTAAACCTCACTTCGTTGGAAGACAGAAGAGTTAGGGGGGACATGATCACCACATTCAAGATTCTCAAGGAATCGACAGGGTTGATAAAGACAGGCTATTTAACACAAGGGGCACACGCACTAGGGGACACAGGTGGAAACTGAGCGCCCAATGAGCCACAGAGATATTAGAAAGAACTTTTTAGTGTCAGAGTGGTTGGTTGACAAATGGAATGCATTAGAAAGTGATGTGGCTCTCAAACTGTCAATCAACTGGTGTACAGATTCCTGAGCCTATGGGCTCTATCATATCTACACTTGAAACTGTGTATGGAGATCAGCCTCCACCACCATCACTTCCTAGTGCATTCCATTTATTAACTACTCTGACACTGAAAAAATTCTTTCTAACGTTCTCTGTGTGCTCATTTGGGTACTAAGTTTCCACCTGTGTCCCCTTGTTCGCGTCCACCCGTGCTGAAGAGTTGTCTTTGTCCACCCTGTCAATTCACCTGAGAATTTGTAGGTGGTTATCATGTCTCCCCTTACTCTTCTGTTTTCCAGGGATGTGAGGTTCAGCTCCTTTAGCCTTCCTCGTAGCTCAATCCTCTCGGTTCCGGGACGAGCCTGGTGGCATACCGCTGAATCTCCTAACTTTGTCTTGTGTTTAACTAGTATGGACTCCAGGCTGGAGCTGCATACTCCAGGATTGGCTCTGGACATAAGTGGTATACAGGGTTCTGAAAGATTCTTTACACAAGTATTCTAAGGACAGTTCTTATGTTGGCCAGTCTAGCATATGCTGCTGATGATATCCTTTTGATGTGGGCCTCTGGGGACAGGTTCGGTGTGATATCAACCCCCAGATTCTTTCTCTCTATTTGTCTCTTGCAGGATTTCACCTCCCAGATGGTACCCTTGCTGTTCAGACCTCCTGCTCCCTTCGCCTCCCTGGTGTGCGTTGCGTGCGTGTGTGTGTGTGTGTGGTGTGTGTGGTGTGTGTGTGTGTGGTGTGTGTGTGTGTGTGTGTGTGTGTGTGTGTGTGCGTGTGTACTACACTAGTTGTACTCACCTAGTTGTGCTTGCGGGGTGTTGAGCTCTGGCTTATTGGTCCCGCCTCTCAACCGTCAATCAACAGTGTGTCAGTTTCCTGAGCCTAATGGGCTTATCATATCTACATTTGAAACTGTGTATGGAGTCAGCCTCCACCACATCGTCTTCCTGAATGCATTCCATTGTCAACCACTCTGACACTAAAAAAGTCTTTCTAATATCTCTGTGGCTCATTGGGCACTCAGCTTCCACCTGTGTTAACCCTGTCCGTGTGTTGGGCCCCTTGTGTTAAAACAGCCTGTCTTTATCAACCCTGTCGATTCCCCTGAGAATCTTGAATGTGGTGATCATGTCCCCCCTAACTCTTCTGTCTTCCAACGAAGTGAGGTTAATTCCTGCAGTCGCTCCTCGTAGCTCATACCTCTCAGCTCGGGTACTAGTCTGGTGGCAAAACCATTTGAACCTTTTCCAGTTTAGTCTTATGCTTGACTAGATAGGGACTCCATGCTGGAGCCGCATACTCCAGGATTGGTCTGACATATTGTGGTATATAATGTCTGAAAGATTCCTTACACAAGCTTTCTAAAGGTCCGTTCTTATGTTAGCCAACCTGGCATATGCTGCTGAATGTTATCCTCTTGATATGAGCTTCAGGGGACAGGTCTGGCGTGATATCAACCCCCAGGTCTTTCTCTCTCTCTGACTCTGAAGTATTTCATCTCCCAAATGATACATTTTATCTGGTCTCCTGCTTCCTACCCCATATCTTTCATTACATTACCATTTGCTTGGGTTAAACTCTAACAGCCATTTGTTCGACCATTCCTGCAGCTTGTCCAGGTCTTCTTGAAGTCTCAAGCTGTCCTCCTCTGTCTTAATCCTTCTCATAATTTTGGCGTCGTCAGCAAAACATTGAGAGGAAGAGTCTATCCCTCTGGGAGATCGTTTACGTATATCAGAAACAGGATAGGTCCAAGTACAGAGCCCTGTGGGACTTTCACTGGTGACTTCACGCCAGTCTGAGGTCTCACCCCTCACTGTAACTCTCTGTTCCTATTGGCTTAGGTACTCCCTTATCCACTGGAGCGCCCATACCTGTTACTCCTGCCTGTTTCTCCAGCTTAGCATCAACCTTTTATGGGGGTACTGTGTCAAAGGCTTTCCGACAGTCCAATAAAATGCAGTCCGCCCACCCTTCTCTTTCTTGCTTAATTCTTGTCACCTGATCGTAGAATTCTATCAATCCTGTAAGGCAAGATTTACCCTCCCTGAACCCATGTTGATGGGTTGTCACGAAGTCTCTTCTCTCCAGATGTGTTACTAGGTTTTTTCTCACAATCTTCTCCATCACGTTGCATGGTATACAAGTTAAGGACACTGGCCTGTAGTTCAGTGCCTCTTGTCTGTCACC
>WNGS01168070.1:0-19767 GCA_020271785.1 Procambarus virginalis | reverse complement strand
TTCTGTAGTACCCGAGACATCCGACTCCCTCACCTACTCCTTGCAGAGGCTGTCCACTATCCCTCACTCAGCCTCGGAGTGCTAAAAGCCACACACAAACCACAGAGACCAAAGGATCTCTGTTGAGGTCTCCCTGTGTCACGTCTCCATCGAACCAACACAGATGTCAGCCCATTACACCCACACAGACTTTGATGTGGTGCAAACCTCAATGTGTGCGAGTGTAATATGGATATAATGATAGATAAATAGATTAAGTATTAAGGTGTGAGGAGGTCCTCAACAGCCAATCATTACGACTACACCCGCCAGAGGATGGGAGACTGATGCCCAGTTTGGGGCACTACCCATACTCCTATACCCTCCACCACACATCCGCAGGCACCCCTCCCTCCTTCACATGTCGCACATCAATCATCTGTCAAATCCTTAAACCTTCCTCTACACATAGGAAATGTATTCACATTTATATAACTTTTTCTGTTGGTGAACTGTCTTGCATATTCCCATAGTTGTTGAACCAAAGTACTTCTCATCTTCAAGTAAATAATACTATCATAAAGCATCGATATGGAGACTCAGTCAAACACTCAGTCACTCAGTAAGACTAGACTGAACTGTTGAATGACTGATTGATTGTTATTTGAAAGTAGTGTGAAACACTGTCGGAAAACAGTAAGTAAACATTATTTGAAAAAAATAAAGAATAGACTGAACTATAAGACATGGTGGAATCACTACTACATAAAACATAACTTAAAACTAAAAAGTCATCCTATCTCATAGGATATGTTTTCAGTCTTCAGTCTACTCTCTCTGTTTGACTGACTGACTTACTGAATTTGATTGGTGTTGATGGTTGTTATTTTAACAAGGCTGTCTGTCAACTTTAAACTATAAAAATGTCTCATATCGCAAGATTCAGTCTAGTCTTACTGAGTGACTGAGTGTTTGACTGAGTCTCCATATCGATGCTTTATGATAGTATTATTTACTTGAAGATGAGAAGTACTTTGGTTCAACAACTATGGGAATATGCAAGACAGTTCACCAACAGAAAAAGTTATATAAATGTGAATACATTTCCTATGTGTAGAGGAAGGTTTAAGGATTTGACAGATGATTGATGTGCGACATGTGAAGGAGGGAGGGGTGCCTGCGGATGTGTGGTGGAGGGTATAGGAGTATGGGTAGTGCCCCAAACTGGGCATCAGTCTCCCATCCTCTGGCGGGTGTAGTCGTAATGATTGGCTGTTGAGGACCTCCTCACACCTTAATACTTAATCTATTTATCTATCATTATATCCATATTACACTCGCACACATTGAGGTTTGCACCACATCAAAGTCTGTGTGGGTGTAATGGGCTGACATCTGTGTTGGTTCCGATGGAGACGTGACACAGGGAGACCTCAACAGAGATCCTTTGGTCTCTGTGGTTTGTGTGTGGCTTTTAGCACTCCGAGGCTGAGTGAGGGATAGTGGACAGCCTCTGCAAGGAGTAGGTGAGGGAGTCGGATGTCTCGGGTACTACAGAACCTATGTGAGTATGCCTTCCACTCCTTAATACATTATTCCATCTATCTATCTATCTATCTATCTATCTATCTATCTATCTATCTATCTATATATATATATATATATATATATATATATATATATATATATATATATATATATATATATATCCTACACTTGTATGGATACTCATATACATACTCTCTTACTGAAAATGAGAGAGAGAAACCTTCCCCTTCCCGACAACCCTAACCCAACCCACTACATACTGTACCCGGTCTACTAGGCCTGCCTATGTCCGGTGTTGGAAACATGCGTGCAGGTGAGAAGCATACTCAGAGTGCGTCGGAGCCACTTCTCTCGCACCCCTCCCGCTCCCATCCCATTCACTCGTGTCATGCACGAGCCACACAGTCACCTGTTCCACATGCTTAGATCTCCTACCCCCATGCTGAGATATAGAGGCCCCATGCTTAACTCTCTCTAAGCATACATGTACAACTCTACGCTCACAGTACATACACTTTCAACGCTACCTTACTTTCACTTCAACATGAGAACAGATCAACATACACACCTGCTACACACTTTCACATGCTCACCCTATCCTAACCATGCCATTAAACACATGGAGACATGGACCGTGCGAGCGGGGCACCTCTCACCACGATGAGACGGATCCCAACGTGTTCACCTGTCCCAGAAGTCACTACTATTACACACACACACACACACACACACACACACACACACACACAGTGTAAGTAAGGGGCCAGGTAGCCTGGTGGATAGCGTGCAGGATTCGTAATTCTGTGGCGCGGGTTCGATTCCCGCACCCGGCAGAAACAAATGGGCAAAGTTTCTTTCACCCTGTATGCCCCTGTTACCTAGCAGTAAATAGGTACCTGGGAGTTAGTCAGCTGTCACGGGCTGCTTTCTGGGGTGTGTGTGTGTGGTGTGGAAAAAAAAAAAAAGTAGTTAGTGTAGTTAGTAAACAGTTGATTGATAGTTGAGAGGCGGGCCGAAAGAGCAAAGCTCAACCCCCGTAAAATACAACAACTAAGTGAATACAGTACATCTAAAAAAGTGTATACACACTTTGAATAATTATAGAGTTAGTGTTTATTGAAATACATTTCATTTCCAAAGTGTAATCAAAAGTTTTTACTGGCAATCTTTAGTTGTTTTGTCAACACGAGACCTGAAGCAATGGAATCACTGTTGCTTCTGGTACTGTTGCTTCTGGTACTGTTGCTTCTGGTGCTGTTGCTTCTGGTACTGTTGCTTCTGGTGCTGTTGCTTCTGGTGCTGTTGCTTCTGGTGCTGTTGCTTCTGGTACTGTTGCTTCTGGTACTGTTGCTTCTGGTGCTGTTGCTTCTGGTACTGTTGCTTCTGGTACTGTTGCTTCTGGTGCTGTTGCTTCTGGTACTGTTGCTTCTGGTGCTGTTGCTTCTGGTGCTGTTGCTTCTGGTGCTGTTGCTTCTGGTACTGTTGCTTCTGGTACTGTTGCTTCTGGTGCTGTTGCTTCTGGTGCTGTTGCTTCTGGTACTGTTGCTTCTGGTACTGTTGCTTCTGGTACTGTTGCTTCTGGTACTGTTGCTTCTGGTGCTGTTGCTTCTGGTACTGTTGCTTCTGGTAATGATGCTTCTGGTACTGTTGCTTCTGGTACTATTGCTTCTGGTGCTGTTGCTTCTGGTGCTTTTGCTTCTGGTACTGTTGCTTCTGGTGCTGTTGCTTCTGGTACTGTTGCTTCTGGTACTGTTGCTTCTGGTACTGTTGCTTCTGGTGCTGTTGCTTCTGGTACTGTCGCTTCTGGTGCTGTTGCTTCTGGTGCTGTTGCTTCTGGTGCTGTTGCTTCTGGTGCTGTTGCTTCTGGTGCTGTTGCTTCTGGTGCTGTTGCTTCTGGTACTGTTGCTTCTGGTGCTGTTGCTTCTGGTGCTGTTGCTTCTGGTACTGTTGCTTCTGGTACTGTTGCTTCTGGTGCTGTTGCTTCTGGTACTGTTGCTTCTGGTACTGTTGCTTCTGGTGCTGTTGCCTCTGGTGCTGTTGCTTCTGGTACTGTTGCTTCTGGTGCTGTTGCTTCTGGTACTGTTGCTTCTGGTACTGTTGCTTCTGGTGCTGTTGCTTCTGGTACTGTTGCTTCTGGTGCTGTTGCCTCTGGTGCTGTTGCTTCTGGTGCTGTTGCTTCTGGTACTGTTGCTTCTGGTACTGTTGCTTCTGGTACTGTTGCTTCTGGTGCTGTTGCTTCTGGTACTGTTGCTTCTGGTAATGATGCTTCTGGTACTGTTGCTTCTGGTACTATTGCTTCTGGTGCTGTTGCTTCTGGTGCTTTTGCTTCTGGTACTGTTGCTTCTGGTGCTGTTGCTTCTGGTACTGTTGCTTCTGGTACTGTTGCTTCTGGTACTGTTGCTTCTGGTGCTGTTGCTTCTGGTACTGTCGCTTCTGGTGCTGTTGCTTCTGGTGCTGTTGCTTCTGGTGCTGTTGCTTCTGGTGCTGTTGCTTCTGGTGCTGTTGCTTCTGGTGCTGTTGCTTCTGGTACTGTTGCTTCTGGTGCTGTTGCTTCTGGTGCTGTTGCTTCTGGTACTGTTGCTTCTGGTACTGTTGCTTCTGGTGCTGTTGCTTCTGGTACTGTTGCTTCTGGTACTGTTGCTTCTGGTGCTGTTGCCTCTGGTGCTGTTGCTTCTGGTGCTGTTGCTTCTGGTGCTGTTGCTTCTGGTGCTGTTGCTTCTGATGCTGTTGCTTCTGGTACTGTTGCTTCTGGTGCTGTTGCTTNATCTGTACACCAGTTGATTGACAGTTGAGAGGCGGGACCAAAGAGCCAAAGCTCAACCCCCGCAAGCATAATTAGGTGAGTACAGGCGGGACCAAAGAGCCAAAGCTCAACCCCCACAAGCACAAATAGGTGAGTACACACAATACGAAAGAAAGGACAATACGAAAGAAAGACAATACGAAAATGACATCGCAAGCAAGGCAAAGACTCACCTAAATTACTGCATAGCCACATCAGGAGAAAAACAACAGTAAAGGAAAAGGTTATGAAATTAAGGATAGGGGCAGATGGATTCACTACAAACGACAAGGAAGTGTGTGAGAAACTGAATAAGAAATTCCAAGAGGTCTTTACCTTAGAGCAAGGAGACATTCCAGAGGTAAGAGAGGGAATAGCTAACCAGGAACCACTGGAAGACTTTGAGATTACCAGCGGGGAAGTAAGGAAGTGTTTACTAGAGTTGGATGTGACAAAGGCTATAGGCCCAGATGGAATCTCCCCTTGGATACTTAAGGAAGGAGCAGAAGAACTGTGTCTCCCACTCTCCATAGTGTATAACAAATCACTGGCAACAGGGGAACTGCCAGAAATTTGGAAAGCAGCTAACGTAGTCCCGATATACAAGAAAGGGGATATAGACAGGAGGCACTTAACTACAGGCCAGTGTCCCTAACCTGCATACCATGCAAGCTGATGGAGAAGATTGTGCGAAGAAAGCTAGTGGAGCACCTGGAGCGAAAGAACTTTGTAACACAGCATCAACATGGATTCAGGGATGGCAGGTCCTGCCTCACAGGGTTACTTGAATTCTACGACCAGGCAACAAAAATAAGGCAAGAGAGAGAAGAGTGGGCAGACTGCATATTTTTGGATTGTCAGAAAGCCTTTGATACAGTGCCACACAAGAGGCTAGTGAGAAAGCTGGAGATGCAGGCTGGAGTGAAAGGGAAGGTACTCCGTTGGATAAAGGAGTACCTAATCAACAGGAGACAACGAGTCAGTGTGAGGGGTGAGGTCTCTGATTAGCGAGACGTTACGAGTGGAGTCCCGCAGGGGTCAGTCCTTGGACCTATACTGTTTCTGATATATGTAAATGATCTCCCAGAGGGTATAGAATCGTTTCTCTCACTGTTTGCCGATGATGCAAAAATTATGAGGAGGATTGAAACGGAGGACGATAGTAGGAGGCTACAGGATGACCTAGACAGACTGAGTGAATGTTCCAACAAAATGCAAAGTAATGAAACTAGGCAGTGGAAATAGGAGGCCAGACACAGGATACAGAATAGGAGATGAAGTACTTAATGAAACGAACAGAGAGAAAGATCTAGGAGTTGATATCACACCAAACCTGTCTCCTGAAGCCCACATAAAAAGAATAACGTCTGCGGCATATGCGAGGCTGGCTAACATCAGAACAGCGTTCAGGAACCTGTGTAAGGAATCATTCAGAATCTTGTACACCACATATGTAAGACCAATCCTGGAGTATGCGGCCCCATCATGGAGCCCGTACCTTGTCAAGCACAAGACGAAGCTGGAAAAAGTCCAAAGGTATGCCACTAGACTAGTCCCAGAACTAAGAGGCATGAGTTACGAGGAAAGGCTGCGGGAAATGCACCTTACAACACTGGAAGACAGAAGAGTAAGGGGAGACATGATCACAACCTACAAAATCCTCAGAGGAATCGACCGGGTAAACAAGGATAAACTATTCAACACTGGTGGGACGCGAACAAGGGGACACAGGTGGAAACTGAGTACCCACATGGTGTGTGAAGAACTCAACAAGAGCTTCCAATTTTAAATTTTAAGAGGTTCCAGGAGGTCTTCACAAAAGAACAAGGTGAAGTCGCTGCGCTAGGAGAGGTGGCAGTAAACCAGGTGACCTTGGAAGGGTTCGAAATTACAAGAGATGAGGTCAAGAGGCATCAGTTCGATCTGGACGTGAGAAAGGCTGTTGGGCCAGACGGAATCTCACCATGGGTACTGAAAGAGTGTGCAGGAGCACTCTGCTTGCCACTCTCCATAGTGTATAGTAGGTCACTGGAGACGGGAGACCTACCAGAAATATGGAAGACGGCGAATGTGGTCCCAATATATAAAAAGGGCGACAGACAAGAGGCACTGAACTACAGGCCAGTGTCCTTAACTACAGGCCAGTGTCCTTAACTACAGGCCAGTGTCCTTAACTACAGGCCAGTGTCCTTAACTACAGGCCAGTGTCCTTAACTACAGGCCAGTGTCCTTAACTACAGGCCAGTGTCCTTAACTACAGGCCAGTGTCCTTAACTACAGGCCAGTGTCCTTAACTACAGGCCAGTGTCCTTAACTACAGGCCAGTGTCCTTAACTTGCATGGTAGGTTTAATAGGGAATGTATGAAAGCAAAGAAACTGAACATGCTTTCATACATTCCCTCTTAAACCTACCATGCAAGGTGATCTATCTTGAGGTTATCTTGAGATGATTTTGGGGCTCAGCATCCCCGCGGCCCGGTCCTCGACCAAGCCTCCTTTTTGTTACACCTGCCCCCCCCCCCCCCCAGGAAGCAGCCCATAGCAGATGTCTAACTCCTAAAGTACCTATTTACTGCTAGGTAACAGGGGCATCAGGATGAAAGAAACATTTTGCCCATTTGTCTCCGCCTCCACCGGGGATCGAATTCGGAACCTCGGGACTACGAATCCGAAGTGCTGTCCACTCAGCTGTCAGGCGCCCCTGACGCCTTAGGTAATGGAGAAGATTGTGAGAAAAAACCTAGTAGCACATCTGGAGAGAAGAGACTTCGTGACAACCCATCAACATGGGTTCAGGGAGGGTAAATCTTGCTTAACAGGCTTAATAGAATTCTACGATCAGGTGACAAAGATTAAGCAAGAAAGAGAAGGATGGGCGGACTGCATTTTTTTGGACTGTCGGAAAGCCTTTGACACAGTACCCCATAAAAGGTTGATGCATAAGCTGGAGAAACAGGCAGGAGTAACTGGTAGGGCGCTCCAGTGGATAAGGGAGTACCTAAGCAATAGGAAACAGAGAGTTACAGTGAGGGGTGAGACCTCAGATTGGCGTGAAGTCACCAGTGGAGTCACACAAGGCTCTGTACTTGGACCTATCCTGTTTCTGATATACGTAAATGATCATAGACTCATTCCTCTCAATGTTTGCTGACGACGCCAAAATTATGAGAAGGATTAAGACAGAGAGGACAGCTTGCGGCTTCAAGAAGACCTAGACAAGCTGCAGAAATGGTCGAAAAAATGGTTGTTGGAGTTTAACCCAAGCAAATGTAATGTAATGAAGATAGGTGTAGGGAGCAGGAGGCCAGATACAAGGTATTATTTTGGAGATGAAATACTTCAAGAGTCAGAGAGAGAGAAAGACCTGGGGGTTGATATCATGCCAGACCTGTCCCCTGAAGCCCACATCAAAAGGATACCATCAGCGGCATATGCCTAGTTTGCCAACATAAGAATAGCCTTTAGAAACTTGTGTAAGAAATCATTCAGACCCTTGTATACCACGTATGTCAGACCAATTCTAAACTATGCAGCTCCAGCATGTAGTCCGTATTTCGTAGAGCACAAGACTAAACTGGAGATGGTTCAGAGGTATGCCACCATTTTTGAAGGGTATGAGCTATGAGGAGAGACTGCAGGAACTAAACCTCGCGTCGCTGGAAGAAAGAAGAGTTAGGGGAGACATGATCACCACATACAAGATTATCAGAGGAATTAATAGGGTAGATAAGGACAATTTATTTAACTCAGGGGGCACATGCACAAAAGGAGACAGGTAGAAACTGAGTACCCAGATGAGTCATAGAGATAGTAGACAGAACTTTTTCAGTGTCAGAATAGTTAACAGATGGAGTACATTAGGCAGTGATGTGGTGGAGGCTGACTCCATACACAGTTTTAAATGTAGATATGATAGAGCCCAGTAGGCGGAGGACGCTGACTGACAATTGAGAGGCATGACCGAAGAGCTAAAGCTCAACCTCTGCAAGCACAATTAGGTGAGAACAACAACTAGGTGAGTACACACACACACACACACACACACACACACACACACACACACCACACACACACACACACACACACACACACACACACACACACACACACAAAGTCCAGTTAGAAAGGCGGGGTCCAAGAGCTAATAGCTCGACTCTGCAGGCACAAATAGTAAATACTCAGACATAGTATGACTTAACCAGCCTAGAGTTGACTAGGAGCAGTGTTGATGTTGGTGATGCAAGTGTATGACATGAGACTAAGGGCGCGGCCCTCCTCCAGGGAGCCACCTGGGCTGCGTGACGGAGTTCGACGGGCTGGGCGGGGAGCTGGGCCACGCGCTGAGGCCCGACCATGACGCCCAGATCCACATGGACGACGACGAGCACTTCACCCTCGACTCCGACCACGGCACCAATCTTGTCAAGGTCAGTCACAACCCCACACCGTCCTTACTGTGTTCGTCAGTGTGTGTGTGTGTGTATACGTACACACACACACACACACACAGACACACACACACACACACACACACACACACACACACACACACACACACACACACACACACACACACACACACACACAAGTTACATAATGGTTGAGGGCTGTAAGGTGTGTGTCACAAGTTACATAATGGTTGAGGGCTGTAAGGTGTGTGTCACAAGTTACATAATGGTTGAGGGCTGTAAGGTGTGTGTCACAAGTTACATAATGGTTGAGGGCTGTAAGGTGTGTGTCACAAGTTACATAATGGTTGAGGGCTGTAAGGGGTGTCACAAGTTACATAATGGTTGAGGGCTGTAAGGTGTGTCACAAGTTACATAATGGCTGAGGGCTGTAAGGTGTGTGTCACAAGTTACATAATGGTTGAGGGCTGTAAGGTGTGTGTTACAAGTTACATAATGGTTGAGGGCTGTAAGGTGTGTCACAAGTTACATAATGGTTGAGGGCTGTAAGGTGTGTGTTACAAGTTACATAATGGTTGAGGGCTGTAAGGTGTGTCACAAGTTACATAATGGTTGAGGGCTGTAAGGTGTGTGTTACAAGTTACATAATGGTTGAGGGCTGTAAGGTGTGTGTTACAAGTTACATAATGGTTGAGGGCTGTAAGGGGTGTGTCACAAGTTACATAATGGTTGAGGGCTGTAAGGTGTGTCACAAGTTACATAATGGTTGAGGGCTGTAAGGTGTGTCACAAGTTACATAATGGTTGAGGGCTGTAAGGTGTGTCATGAGTTACATAATGGTTGAGGGCTGTAAGGGTGTGTCACAAGTTACATAATGGTTGAGGGCTGTAAGGTGTGTGTTACAAGTTACATAATGGTTGAGGGCTGTAAGGTGTGTGTCACAAGTTACATAATGGTTGAGGGCTGTAAGGTGTGTCACAAGTTACATAATGGTTGAGGGCTGTAAGGTGTGTCACAAGTTACATAATGGTTGAGGGCTGTAAGGTGTGTCACAAGTTACATAATGGTTGAGGGCTGTAAGGTGTGTGTCACAAGTTACATAATGGCTGAGGGCTGTAAGGTGTGTGTCACAAGTTACATAATGGTTGAGGGCTGTAAGGTGTGTCACAAGTTACATAATGGTTGAGGGCTGTAAGGGGTGTCACAAGTTACATAATGGTTGAGGGCTGTAAGGGGTGTGACACAAGTTACATAATGGTTGAGGGCTGTAAGGGGTGTGTCACAAGTTACATAATGGTTGAGGGCTGTAAGGGGTGTGTTACAAGTTACATAATGGTTGAGGGCTGTAAGGTGTGTCACAAGTTACATAATGGTTGAGGGAAGCTGAAAAGTTAATAAGATACATAAATGAAAGTGAGTAAAAGTTATGTGTTTATATATTCACAACAAACGATCGTCAATAACAAAGATGGCCGCCTCCACGGGGAATGCAAACACACCAACAGATGATTGTTTCAGAGGATTCTCACCACAAGATATAATGAAAGGAGGTTTTCTTGGGAGGTCAGAGATAACTGAGAATATTCTAAAGAAGTAGGAAGAAAAAGCACTTGGATTAGAAAGAAGAAAATGGAGCTCAAAGGAGTGAGTTTCGGACTTTAAAAGGAAGTATTCTTCAGCAAGGTTAGAAAACTACTGCCTTAACCAATAAGGTAAGGAGACAGAAGAAACAAATCAAGGAGCTAGTGGAAGACAATGAGATAAGGGAAAGTGAAGAGTGATGCATTTGAAGAAAATACCAACAAAATAGACTCATATGATTAACAACTCCAAGAAACCCTAAAGGCCAACACAGAGTTAGGCAACGATATGCAAAGATAAATAGAATTGACAACTCGCATAGAGGAGGTTAATAAAACTAGAAAAAAAACAAAGAAGAAATAAAAGAGATATATGAGCTGGAAAAACCTCACTAATACCCTTGGTCTTCTTAACATAAAGCTCACCTTTCTACATACTAACACTCTTCGTGGTAATCTGGTTCACACTTTTCCTCCTGCTGCTAATACTGCTGGTGTTTACTCTATTGCCTGTTTGTCTTGCCCTCTCCAGTATTCTGGTGAAACTGGACATGCACTAAATGACAAACTTAAGGAGTGTTAAGTCTGCAGACATAAACAATGCTCTCTTATGTCATGTTAGGGATTCTAATCGTCCTATTGATTGGTTTTCTTCTAAAATAGTTGTCCTGCCTCTACACAGACGCCATTTTGTCGACAGGGCTCTGATACACAACATACCCAACATGAAGACTCAGCTCTGATACACAACATACCCAACATGAAGACTCAGCTCTGATACACAACATACCCAACATGAAGACTCAGCTCTGATACACAACATACCCAACATGAAGACTCGGCTCTGATACACAACATACCCAACATGAAGACTCAGCTCTGATACACAACATACCCAACATGAAGACTCGGCTCTGATACACAACATACTCAACATGAAGACTCAGCTTTGATACACAACATACCCAACATGAAGACTCAGCTTTGATACACAACATACCCAACATGAAGACTCAGCTCTGATACACAACATACCCAACATGAAGACTCAGCTCTGATACACAACATACCCAACATGAAGACTCAGCTCTGATACACAACATACCCAACATGAAAAACATAAACATGGTCCTGGCATTGTTGCTGTTGACTCTTTCCTTTCCCAACACATACTCAAATTATATAAACTTTCTAACAAACATGACCTAACATAAGCCTACCCATCCCCCCGGTCGGCCGAGCGGACAGCACGCTGAACTTGTGATCCTGTGGTCCTGGGTTCGATCCCAGGCGCCGGCGAGAAACAATGGGCAGAGTTTCTTTCATCCTATGCCCCTGTTACTTAGCAGTAAAAGTCACGGACAGCTTAGCCAGCTGTCACGGGCTGCTTCCTGGGGGTGGAGACCTGGTCGAGGACCGGGCCGCGGGGACACTAAAAGCCCCGAAATCATCTCAAGATAACCATCCTCTTTCTCTTTCTTGTAATTTATCCTCATTTTCTTATGTTCCCTTCTTACTCCTATTATAACACCTATCCCATCTGTACCTCTCACCTTGTTCAGACCTTCCTCAAAGATCTCCTTCTTCTGGCCTCTCTCTTGCCTTACTTAAAGCCCTTAATGCTTCCCTCGTCTCACCACAGTCGACTTGAGAATGGTCCAGGACGGACCTAAAGGTCGTCGTCTCATCACAGTCGACTTGAGAATGGTCCGGGACGGACCAAAAGGTCGTTGTCTCATCACAGTCGACTTGAGAATGGTCCGGGACGGACCAAAAGGTCGTTGTCTCATCACAGTCGACTTGAGAATGGTCCAGGACGGACCAAAAGGTCGTCGTCTCATCACAGTCGACTTGAGAATGGTCCAGGACGGACCGAAAGGTCGTCGTCTCATCTTTTTCTGTTGAGTGGTTTAGTCTTCATATCTTAAGCCACGTTATTGTGACTCATCATCAGCAAAGAAAGAACTAGATGACAAAGAGAGGGCCTCATAATAGTCATGAGGGAGATTATTGTGCAAACAGATAAAGATAAATCATGATTGCTGGTACTAAGGGACTTCAACTTGAAAGCAATAGACTGGGAGGCCTACGAAGCAAGAACAGAGCACATTTGGACAAGCAAATTTGTACACCTCATTTCACCAGGAAAGAAGAAGAAATATTTTGACATCCAGCACCTTCCTCCCTTGGGAAAGAGTGATCATGTCATGTTGGATATTAAATATGCTTTGTGATATAATCTGGGAGACATGAAACAGTTGATAACTTCGATTTCAAGACAGAACACTATGGGGAACTTAGAAAATTCTTCGATCAGTTTAACTAGACAGACGTGTTGCTAGGCAAGGAAGTAAATGAGATGTATGCCATATTTTGCGAAATATACGATGAAGGAACACAAACATTCATACCTAAACAGAGATGCAGGACCAGAAAACGGGATTGGTTCAACAAAAATTGTGAGAGGGACAGAGAGGAAAAGACAACAAAATGGGAGTCAATATTGGAAGAGTCCTAACCCACAAACACACCAGCACCACAAGCAAGCAAGAAACAATTACACAACAGTGAGGAGAGAGGCAGAAGGGAACTTTGGGAAAGGTAAAGTAGACTAATATAAAACAGATCCAGGCCTTTTCTATAAATTCATTAAAAGCAAGGACCACAGGATCACAAAAGGATAAAATTCAGAGATTGAGAACGGGGAACAGGACTACTGAGAATGAAAAACAAATGTGTGAAATGCTGAATTAACAGTTCCAAAGTGTGTTTGTACAAAATGAAGATTTCAGACAGCCGAACCCAATACCAACTCCAGAAAAAAACCATAGAATACATAGAAGTATCTCAAGACGAAGTGGAACATTTACTCAAGGAGTTAGGAAGAAATAAAGCAGTTGGACCTGATGGAGTTTCACCTTGGGTGCTGCGAGAATGTGCAGCTGAGCTGAGCATTCTACTCCAATTAATATTCCAGACACACTTGTACACAGGAATCTTAGCAGATATATGGAAAAAGGCAAACATAGTTCCAGTCTATAAACATGGCAGTTGAGAGGACCCTCTGAACTATAGACCGGTATCATTAACAAGCGTGGTAGTCAAAACACTAGAAAAAATAGTTAAAACCAAATGGAATGAACACCTAGAGAGTAACGATATAATAATGGACAGAAATTATGGTTTTCGAACAGGAAGATTCTGTGTAACAAATCTTTAGTTTTTATGACAGAGCCACAGAGATGTTACAGGAGAGAGTTGGTTGGGTTGACTGTGTCTATCTTGACCTAAAAAAGGCTTTTGATAGAGTCCCACACAAGAGACTGTTCTGGAAATTGGAACATGCTGGAGGAGTGACAGGAACACTTCTGACATGGATGTAAAACTTTCTAATGGACAGACAGATGAGGGCAGTGATCAGAGACAATGTATCTGACTGGAGGAGTGTCATTAGCAGGAGTACCACAGGGCTCAGTTCTTGCACCAGTAATGTTCAGCGTCTACATAAACCATCTACCAGAGGGAATACGAAATTACTTGAACATATTTGCAGATGATGCTAAGATACTGGGGAAGATAGGAGGCGGAGACGATTGTAATGCCCTTTAAATTGATCTAGATAATATAAGTGCTTGGAGTGTCAAGTGACAAATGGAATTCCATGTGAATAAATGCCATGTTATAGAATGTGGATCCGGAAAAATTGTACCACACACAACTTACAAATTATGTGGAAAGAAATTACAGAACTCTAATAAAGAAGGAGACCTATGGATGGTCTTGGATAGTAAGCTGTCGCCAGAGGAACACATAAAGAACATTGTAAGAGGAGTGTGATGCGTCGCTTTCCAACTTCAGACTTACTTTTAATTATATGGATGGTGACATACTAAAGAAACTGTTCATGACTTTTGAGACCAAAACTGGAATATGCAGTTGTATGGTGGCCAGATATCAAGAAGCACGTTAATAAACTGGATAAGTTGTAGTGGCATGCTACATAATGGTGTCCGGAACTGAAAAACAAGAATTACAAGGCGAGGCTAAAGGCGTTAAACATGCCAAAAACTATAATATAGAAGAAAAAGAGGCGATATGATCACCACTTACTAAATACTAACAGGAATCGACCAAATTGACAAAAAAGGAATTCCTGAAACCAGCAACTTCACGAACAAGAGGACACAGATTCAAGTTAAGGAAAACAAAGGTGCCGAAAAAATATTAACAAGTTTTCTTGTGCAAACAGAGTGGTAGACGGTTGGAACAAGCTAAGTGAGAAAGTGATGGAGACCAAAACCGTCAGTAGTTTCAAAGCGTTATACGACAAAGAGTGCTGGGAAGACAGGACATCACGAAGGTAGCTCTCATCCTGTAACTACACTTAGGTAATTTAAACTTAGGTAATTACAAGTAGTGAAACTGGGGACATGCGTGCATGACACCTGGGACATGCGTGCATGACACCTGGGACGGGCGTGCCACTGGGCACACCTGTCCCATTTGAGCATGTGGGGATCCGTCTAATCACGATGAGAGGTGCCCTGCTCGGACCTGGTTACCTGGTTGATACCTGGTTGATGGGGTTCTGGGAGTTCTTCTACTCCTCAAGCCCGGCCCGAGGCCAGACTTGACTTGTGAGAGTTTGGTCCACCAGGCTGTTGCTTGGAGCGGCCCGCAGGCCCACATACCCACCACAGCCCGGTTGGTCCGGCACTCCTTGAAGGAAACAATCTAGTTTCCTCTTGAAGATGTCCACGGTTGTTCCTGTAATATTTCTGATGCTCGCTGGTAGGACGTTGAACAACCGTGGGCCTCTGATGTTCATACAGTGTTATGTACGGTCCATGTCCCCATGTGTTTAATGGCATGGTTAGGATAGGGTGAGCATGTGAACGTGTGTCGCAGGTGTGTATGTTGATCTGTTCTCATGTTGAAGTGAAAGTAAGGTAGCGTTGAAAGTGTATGTATTGTGAGCGTAGAGTTGTACATGTATGCTTAGAGAGAGTTAAGCATGGGGCCTCTATATCTCAGCATGGGGGTAGGAGATCTAAGCATGTGGAACAGGTGACTGTGTGGCTCGTGCATGACACGAGTGAATGGGATGGGAGCGGGAGGGGTGCGAGAGGAAGTGGCTCCGACGCACTCTGAGTATGCTTTCACTCACACGCATGTTTCCAACACGGACATAGGCAGGCCTAGTAGACCGGGTACAGTATGTAGTGGGTTGGGTTAGGGTTGTCGGGAAGGGGAAGGTTTCTCTCTCTCATTTTCAGTAAGAGAGTATGTATGGTATCCCATACAAGTGTGGATTATATATATATATATATATCATATTATATATGATATGTATATATATATATAATATATATATCTATATATATTATATCTAATATATTAATATATATATATACAGCTATATAATATATATATATAATATATATTATATATATTATATATATATCTACACTGTATGGATACTATATACATACTCTCGTACTGAAATGAGAGAGAGAAACCTTCCCCTTCCCGACAACCCTAACCCAACCCACTACATACTGTACCCGGTCTACTAGGCCTGCCTGTCCGGTGTTGGAAACATGCGTGCAGGTGAGAGCATACTCAGAGTGCGTCGGAGCCACTTCCTCTCGCACCCCTCCCGCTCCCATCCCATTCACTCGTGTCATGCACGAGCCACACAGTCACCTGTTCCACATGCTTAGATCTCCTACCCCCATGCTGAGATATAGAGGCCCCATGCTTAACTCTCTCTAAGCTACATGTACAACTCTACGCTCACAATACATACACTTTCAACGCTACCTTACTTTCACTTCAACATGAGAACAGATCACATACACACCTGCTACACACTTTCACATGCTCACCCTATCCTAACCATGCCATTAAACACATGGAGACATGGACCGTGCGAGCGGGGCACCTCTCACCACGATGAGACGGATCCCAACGTGCTCACCAGTCCCAGAAGTCACTACTATTACACACACACACACACACACACACACACACACACACACACACACACAACACACACAAACACACACACACACACACACACACACACACACACACAGTACATCTAAAAAAGTGTATAACACTTTGAATAATTATAGTTAGTGTTTATTGAAATACATTTCATTTCCAAAGTGTAATCAAAAGTTTTTACTGGCAATCTTTAGTTGTTTTGTCAACACGAGACCTGAAGCAATGGAATCACTGTTGCTTCTGGTACTGTTGCTTCTGGTACTGTTGCTTCTGGTGCTGTTGCTTCTGGTACTGTTGCTTCTGGTGCTGTTGCTTCTGGTACTGTTGCTTCTGGTGCTGTTGCTTCTGGTGCTGTTGCTTCTGGTACTGTTGCTCTGGTGCTGTTGCTTCTGGTGCTGTTGCTTCTGGTACTGTTGCTTCTGTACTGTTGCTTCTGGTGCTGTTGCTTCTGGTAATGTTGCTTCTGGTGCTGTTGCTTCTGGTACTGTTGCTTCTGGTACTGTTGCTGCTTTACTGTTGCTTCTGGTACTGTTGCTTCTGGTACTGTTGCTTCTGTACTGTTGCTTTGGTACTGTTGCTTCTGGTACTGTTGCTTCTGGTGCTGTTGCTTCTGGTGCTGTTGCTNGGCAGCGCCTCGCCGCCCACCAACGGTAATGGGTCCCATGTGAGGGTGGAGAGCAGCGCCTCGCCGCCCACCAACGGTAATGGTTCCAGGTGAGGGTGGAGGCAGCGCCTCGCCGCCCACCAACGGTATGGGTCCCGGTGAGGGTGGAGAGCAGCGCCCCGCCGCCCACCACGGGGTCCCAACACCAACACCTTGATAATATTTAAAGCTGGAGACAAGTTAATTACGGGCAGCACCCACTTACCCTCACCTGTCACCCTCACCTTCACCCTCACCTGTCACCCCTCACCTGTCACCCTCACCTGTCACCCTCAACCTGTCACCCTCACCTGTCACCCTCACCTGTCACCCCCTCACCTGTCACCCCCTCACCTGTCACACCCCACCTGTCACTCTCACATGTCACCCTCACCTGTCACCCTTACCTGTCACCCTCAATTGTCACCCGTCACCCTCAATTGCCACCTGTCACTTGTACTAACTTGCCCTTCATAGCTCAGCCATCATCCACTTAGGGATAAATTTTCTTAACTCTTTTATACAACAGTGAAGTGAGGTTGCTCAACGATGGTAGTTACTCTCACTGCTCAACGATGGTAGTTACTGTCACTGATCAACGATGGTAGTTACTGTCACTGATCAACGATGGTAGTTACTGTCACTGCTCAACGATGGTAGTTACTGTCACTGATCAACGATGGTAGTTACTGTCACTGCTCAACGATGGTAGTTACTGTCACTGATCAACGATGGTAGTTACTGTCACTGCTCAACGATGGTAGTTACTGTCACTGATCAACGATGGTAGTTACTGTCACTGATCAACGATGGTAGTTACTCCCACTGATCAACGATGGTAGTTACTGTCACTGATCAACGATGGTAGTTACTGTCACTGATCAACGACGGTAGTTACTCTCACTGATCAACGATGGTAGTTACTCTCACTGATCAACGATGGTAGTTACTGTCACTGCTAAACGACGGTAGTTACTGTCACTGCTCAACGACGGTAGTTACTCCCACTGATCAACGATGGTAGTTACTCTCACTGATCAACGAGGGCAGCTGCTGTCTCTGATCAACGATGGTAGTTACTCTCACTGCTCAACGATGGTAGTTACTCTCACTGCTCAACGATGGTAGTTACTGTCACTGCGCAACGATGGTAGTTACTCTCACTGATCAACGATGGTAGTTACTGTCTCTGATCAACGACAGTAGTTACTGTCACTGATCAACGATGGTAGTTACTCCCACTGATCAACGATGGTAGTTACTCTCACTGCTCAACGAGGGCAGCTGCTGTCTCTGATCAACGATGGTAGTTACTCTCACTGCTCAACGATGGTAGTTACTCTCACTGCTCAACGATGGTAGTTACTGTCACTGCTCAACGATGGTAGTTACTCTCACTGATCAACGATGGTAGTTACTGTCTCTGATCAACGACGGTAGTTACTGTCTCTGATCAACGATGGTAGTTACTCTCACTGCTCAACGAGGGCAGCTGCTGTCTCTGATCAACGATGGTAGTTACTCTCACTGCTCAACGATGGTAGTTACTGTCTCTGATCAACGATGGTAGTTACTCTCACTGCTCAACGAAGGTAGTTACTCTCACTGCTCAACGATGGTAGTTACTGTCACTGCTCAACGATGGTAGTTACTCCCACTGATCAACGATGGTAGTTACTGTCAATGCTCAACGATGGTAGTTACTCTCACTGCTCAACGATGGTAGTTACTGTCACTGATCAACGATGGTAGTTACTGTCACTGCTCAACGATGGTAGTTACTCCCCCTGATCAACGATGGTATTACTCTCACTGATCAACGAGGGCAGCTGCTGTCTCTGATCAACGATGGTAGTTACTCTCACTGCTCAACGATGGTAGTTACTGTCACTGATCAACGATGGTAGTTACTGTCACTGATCAACGACGGTAGTTACTGTCACTGCTCAACGATGGTAGTTACTCTCACTGATCAACGATGGTAGTTACTGTCACTGATCAACGATGGTAGTTACTGTCACTGATCAACGATGGTAGTTACTGTCACTGATCAACGACGGTAGTTACTGTCACTGCTCAACGATGGTAGTTACTCTCACTGATCAACGATGGTAGTTACTGTCACTGATCAACGATGGTAGTTACTGTCACTGATCAACAATGGTAGTTACTGTCACTGATCAACGATGGTAGTTACTGTCAGTGATCAACGATGGTAGTTACTGTCACTGATCAACGATGGTAGTTACTGTCACTGATCAACGACGGTAGTTACTGTCACTGATCAACGACGGTAGTACTGTCACTGATCAACGATGGTAGTTACTGTCACTGATCAACGATGGTAGTTACTGTCACTGATCAACGATGGTAGTTACTGTCACTGATCAACGACGGTAGTTACTGTCACTGATCAACGACGGTAGTTACTGTCACTGATCAACGATGGTAGTTACTGTCACTGATCAACGATGGTAGTTACTCTCACTGATCAACGATGGTAGTTACTGTCACTGATCAACGATGGTAGTTACTGTCACTGATCAACGATGGTAGTTACTGTCACTGATCAACGATGGTAGTTACTGTCACTGATCAACGATGGTAGTTACTGTCACTGATCAACGATGGTAGTTACTCTCACTGATCAACGATGGTAGTTACTCTCACTGATTAACGATGGTAGTTACTCCCACTGATCAACGACGGTAGTTACTCTCACTGATCAAAGACACAAGTATCTAATTCTACAAAATACTATTATATATATATATAATATATATATATATATATATATATATATATATATATATATA
>WNGS01168069.1:0-23462 GCA_020271785.1 Procambarus virginalis | reverse complement strand
CGTCAGACATCATATTCCCAAATCCTGACATGCTGTTTTTTCTACTATGGGCAGATTCGATTGTTTTTGTACCTTGTATTATGTTTAAGATCCTCATTTTTGCCGTATCTGAGTACCTGGAATTTATCACCGTTAAACTTATGTATTTTCTGCTGCCCCATCGAAAACTTTGTTAATATCTGTTGTAGTTTACCAAGTCTTCAGCAGAGGTAATTTTCATGCTGATTTTTGTATCATTATTTTTGTAACCATAATAATGGAAATATATAAATTGAAAACCGGCGGACCAATTTATCCACAGTTACAGGCAGGGGAGAAGAGTGACTTCCCTGGGGAGAGTCGGGGTTATCTCACATGTAGGGAGGAGAGGAGGAATCTACTAGGTACCTCACCTAGCTCCACCCCAGCTCCGCCTGACGATCAAGCTAGCCACTACTCCGCCATACTTCTCAGTCTCCCCAGTTCAATGTTACGTCCATTCACCTTACTAGGCACCCCAGCCTAAAATCCCCCCCAGACACCATACCCACCTCCCATTCCTGAGTACACCCCCCCCCCCTGCACTACCGTACCTACCCACACCTTCCGCAGGTGACATGTTCCAGCAACACGCTGTTGTTGTTGTTAAAGATTCGCTACCTGGAACAAAGTTCCAAGTAGCACGGGCTATGGTGAGCCCGAGAGCAACACGCGTTTTCCCGGCTCCCTCCCTAGACCAACATTACCTAAACTTTATATATATATATATATATATATTATATATATATATATATATATATATATTATATATATATATATATATATATATATATATTTAATATGACAGTCAGACCACGGAGGAAAAATTGAAACAATAATTTCCTTAAGTATTTCGTATATTAATATATCTTCAGAAGGAATGATTCCTGAAGCAACATAATATGCTTATGATGTCAATATTATATGCCATTGAATACTAGAAGACGTGATGCAGGAATGCATTTATGTGTCTGAGAACGCCTCACTTTGCGTTCATCATTGGACGTTCTAATGATTAAGGTCTCCAAAAGGTCTTATCAGACCTCAGTGGATACTCACTCACTCACTCACTCACTCACTCTCACTCTCACTCTCCTCTCTCTCTCTCTCTCTCTCTCTCTCTCTCTCTCTCTCTCTCTCTCTCTCTCCTCTCTCTCTCTCTCCTCTCTCTCTCTCTCTCTCTCAGAGCACCCCTATATTTGTTGTATGTGGGTGCTGAAGTTCAGTCTCTTTTCTATGTATAGGTCAAGAAAGTTTCCATAATTGTTATGATTAATGTTAACTTATGATACTGGATATACATCCGGTGTTGTTTCAAAACGCTTGTGCTCTCTAGAGTGGAGTACTGCTGCACAATGACAGCCCTTTCAAAACTGGAGAAATTGCTGATCTGGAGAGCGTGCAGAGATCCTTTACTGCTAGAATCCACTCGGTAAAACATCTAAACTATTGGAACCGACTAAAGAGCCTAAATCTGTATTCCCTTGAGCGCAGGCGGTAGAGATTCATAATAATTTACACATGGAAAATATTAGAGGGGCTGGTCCCAAACCTGCACACAGAAATAACATCACATGAGACCAGAAGACATGGCAGGATGTGCAGAATACCCCCGTTGAAAAGCAGAGGTGCAACTGGTACTCTGAAAGAGAACTCTATCAACATCAGGGGCCCGAGATTGTTCAACACGCTCCCGCTACACATAAGGGGCATACTGAAAACCTCTTGTTGATGTTATATGTCAGTTAACCTTGAAACAATAAAAACAAGAATCAAGATGATCCAAGTGGGTGAAGAAATGATAAAGAGAATGGCAATGGTGGACAGTAGTAACACACTTAAGCATTATTCAATAATAAATGCAAATTCGTCCTTCACCTATGGTAAAGGAAAGTCTACTTGGAAGGATTCAATTTACATGAGATTAAGATTAGGATACAAATATATCTGGCAATACGGTGTTGATGTCAGTGAAGAAGATAAGGAGTGTAAATTATGTAGTATGCCGCACGCCCACACCTTAGAACATTATGTATTAGAGTGTCAACTTATTGATAACTATAGAAATAAGGAATTAAATAGTGTACCACATCAAATTGTTTGGATGTGTGATAATGGTATGATAGACAGTATACTTAGGAGCTACAAGAAGTTTGCCCCAAGAGTGTGACGATTATATACTGTACTTGCTATATTAACCTGCAATGTTAAATGGGATTCTTGTAATATGCTGTACTTACTATATTAACCTGCAATGTTAAATGGGATTCTTGTAATGTTATTTGTGTATTTGACTCACTGAATTTGTGCGCCCCTTGAGGGACTTGAAGTAGAGGGGGGTAGAAATAGCCTAAGCTACTCTATCCCTTTGAGATGTATTTCTTGCTTATCTCAATAACATACTTGAACTTGAACTTGAAGGGGCATAACTGGCAAACCCCTCACAGTGTTCAAGAGAGAACTGGATAAGCACCTCCAAAGGATACCTGATCAACCAGGCTGTGACTCATATGTCAGGCTGCGAACAGCCGCGTCCAACAGCCTGGTTGATCAGTCCAGCAACCAGGAGGCCTGGTCGATGACCGGGCCGCGGGGACGCTAAGCCCCGGAAGCACCTCAAGGTAACCTCAAGGCAAGGTAACCCTCGACCGAGACCAGGTAGGCAGTGGTCGTATGCTCTGAAAGCCATAAATATTTACAATGAGGCTGTGGATGCTGTTTCCTCTTCACGTACACACACACACAAACACACGTTCATTAAACTATTTTACTTAAATGTCATAAGCAATCACTTGCTTGTAATAAGTGATTATTGCAAGCACTCGTGCAACATAATTTACTTGAGTTCTCAGGATTGTTATACTTCTTACAAACATATATAGTTCCTAGGAGGTTCTCTTTAATGATATCTAAGATAATTAGAAGAACCTAAACAAGCTACCGAGGAAAAAAATGTTATAAAATAAAAAGTAGCGCAATTAAATTACGTTAATCAGGTATTCTTCCTGATACACAAATAGAAAGTGCAAAACTTCTTTGTCTAGGTTACGTATTGATGAGTAGATCGAATAAATCAGTATTTTTGAACGATTTTTATTTGCATTGCTCTGCCGGAAAGATAGTTTGTCCTCCACGGACAGGGTTAGAGATGTGTTAAACATATAGTTCAGGGATTTATTGAACAATCTTGTTGGTAAACGATTCGGAGGGTTGCATTCCGAGGACAAAATTAGGATTAAGGATCTACCCGGAACGTTATGCGTGCTAGTGGCTTTACAAGAATGTAAGAACACTTATATGTATAAATACAAATTAAATAAATAAACAAGTAGCAAGGTAGGCTACTTAGTATTGAGTGCCCGGCACTCATAAATCAACCCCTTATCCTTAGAGACGTTGGGATAATTTAAAAACAATTTAGGCTAATTTGGACTACTAATGTTCCGAAACGCTATGCGTGTTAGTGGCTTAACAAGAATGTAAATTCAACTTAATTTCTGTATTCTCTGCTAACCCCCAATGTACCTTCTTGAATTAAATAAATAAATAAATAAATAAATAAATAAATAAATAATCATATAATGTCGTGTGTAAATGACAGCGGCGTCAAACAAACGGCCTGGTGGACCAAACTACAAATCGGAGGAAGCCTGTTCCTCTGGGGTAATTAGCTTTGAGAAATTACACGGACCCCTTGGGTGTCATGGGCCAGATTCACGAAGCCGTTACGCAAGCACTTACGAACCTAAACTCTTTTCTCAATCTTTGGCGGCTTTGTTTACAATTATTAGACAGTTAATGAACTCTGAAGCACCACGAGGCTGTTTATAAAAATATCAACAGTTGATTGGGAAGTTTTCATGTTTTTAAACTGTTTAATAAATGTTATCAAAGCCGGCAAAGATTGAGGAAAGATGTACACGTTTGTAAGTACTTGCGTAACTGCTTCGTGATCGGGCCCATGATAACTATGGGGTGCACAATAAACTAAGACTCTCAGGATGAGTATGTGGTTCAAAATATATACTTTAATAACAAAAATGTGAAACTATATTTTTATGTTTCTGAATTTCTGATGATATAGACTATATATGGTTTATAATTAAGTTAAGAGTTGTATTTGTGGATGCCATTCTAAGGCTTTGGGCCTTCTTTTGAAAATTACCTGCTTGTGGCTGACATATGTAATCTGACTGTGTCAGCCATAATTCACCTAGACATCGATCCTGCGTCATAATTAACATCATCAATAAAAGATGATGATAGAGTGCAATTCAGGTATCTTTGCAACTTGATAGGAAATCGTTAAGTCCTAAATATATCTTTGTTCTTATACTTGAAATATTGTTACATTCAACGTTTGAAAACAAAGTTTATATCTGTATCTTTAATAAAAAAAACATTAATGTTTATCAGCGCATCTTTGTGAATTACATATTTTATCAGTATTGTGCAGCCTGTTTTCCCCGCCTGGCTGGACAATTTCAATTTCTTTCTTTATTATGCACCCCATACCCATCCCGTGGGCGGTGGTGTAAAGGATTACAGAGGCACATAATCGGTTCAGGAACTGAACCCTCTAGTTCGTTTAGCTAAGCAAATAACAATTTTTGACGCTAGTTACAAAATTATTAATGTTATATACACATGTACACACTCATACATACATGTACATATATATATATATATATATATATATATATATATATATATATATATATATATATATATATATATATATATATATATATATATATATATATATATATATATATATATATATATATATATATATATATATATATACATACATACACATACATATTTAATCACCCACACAAATAACACATCAATAATCTTTGTGCCACAAGTGATCAACAAGAGGCTCACAACAGTCACTATACAAGGCACTTTACATTTATGATGAGTCACACAGTTACTAGTCTTGCTGCACACCCACCCAACTGGGCGGCAGCTTTACAGTCATGTGCACCACACCCACCCAACTGGGCGGCAGCTTTACAGTCATGTGCACCACACCCACCCAACTGGCGGCAGCTTTAAAGTCATGTGCACCACACCCACCCAACTGGGCGGCAGCTTTACAGTCATGTGCACCACACCCACCCAACTGGGCGGCAACTTTACAGTCATGTGCATGATTACCTACAGTAAGCAAATTTTGGATACTTCGCTAAGATTTTGGGCAGCACATCATTATGAAGTACTTACACACACTGATGCCAATAGTTTTCTTGTGTCCTGACACCGGCGATGGGGTTGTATTATTTATTTAACGAAATATATAAATATATATTCCTTGAAATTTTGTCACATTAACGTCTACATCTGTCGTTCTTCTAACATATAGATGTTAAGGTTAATTAACATATATGCAAATTACAAAATTTATTAACTGGAGTGCAGAGCTTCACACACTCAATGCTAGCCATCAAGTAACTATCAAAATGCATATATCTTTGCTTTCACTTCTGTTATATTTATGACAAGGGATTTAAAATTTCCCTATATTTCTGCTTTTCTGATGATATAAAAAAAACTTTCGTTTATTACAGTATCTACATAAAATTAACATTGATCTTCATTAGGTTGTAGTTCCCATCAATAGGGAGAGCGTCGGTCAAAAAAAAAATTTTTTAAATATAAATATCTTTCCTCTCAATAATATGCCCGAAACGCTATGCGTACTAGTGGCTTTAGATATTGTATGTACTAGCTCTATCTATAAATCCAATATTATGTTTGTAAATCGACTATTTATGTACTTTCCTGAATAAAATGAACTTTAGTAATATCTAATCTCTGTGACTAAAACGTAAGAACGACTTTATCTATGCCTTTTTGATAACATATACAATTATAAGCTTTATTAGTGAATCTCTATTAATTAAACAATATATCAGAGAGTGTGTAGGGTTCGGTGTTCCATGTGAGAAGAGACATGGGAGATTTTACATCAGTACAGTAAATGGTTTAAGTAGCAAACGCATACTAACGAATAATGATTAGTATCTATAGACCAACACTAGAAGTCGATTTAACTTCCAGACATGTATTTTTCAATAAGTCTTAAATGTTTTCTGGCTAGTTATGTTAGATATTATTAGAAATACGTATTCTACTTGTTAATATTAAATTTGCGATCATTTAAGGAGAGAAGTGCGACGACTGGATCACTGTGTACAGAAGGTTGAGATGCCAACAAACACTTTCCAGACAACAATATATCTTGGATAAGTCGCTCCACAACATTGACACCTGGACCGTTGACTTCCTGTGAGGCCACATATTTGCTTATTTCATAATGAAAGTATATTATTTCATAATAAATATATGTTTTCTCGTGTTCTGCATTAAGCACCAACATTATTAGGAATAATATACCATATTTCTTCATTATTTAAGTAATGCTATAAGGCTTTGAGTAGCTTTGGGTCATTAGGTGAACAGAATCTCCAATAGATGGGGCGAGAGTCGCGCTATCTCTCGCCCGGGCGAGAGTCGAAACTTATTTTAGAATTGATATATCTTTGTCCTCCAACAAGATATATTTCCTTTGGTGCGCTCACAATAACGAGCATATCTCTGTCTTTCTAATGGCATATAATATTTTAGGCTTTATAAGCGTATCTTTGTTAATTACACACTATATTGGCAAGTGCGTAGGCTTCTGCACTCCATGACCGACAAGCTACTGAATGCCACTATAAAAACGTATGTATCTTCACTTGAGCTTTATATATGTCTATGGTAAAGTATTTAAAATGAAGCTTATATTTCTATCTTTCTTAAGACATATAAAACATTTGTGTTTATTAACGAATTTACGTGAAATAAGCATTGTTCTGAGAGAGAGTTGCTCTGTCGATCAGTTTGTGCGGGGTCGGAGCTCGGCGATTATTAAAACACATGTATCTTCATTAGAACTTTATATATTTCTATGGTAAAGTAGTTAAAATGAAGCTTATATTTCAATCTTTCATAAGACATATAAAACATTTGTGTTTATTAAGGAATTTACGTGAAATAAGCATTGTTCTGAGAGAGAGTTACTCCGTTGCTCGATCTGTGCGGGATCGGAGCTCGCCGATTATAAAAATACACGTATCTTCGCTTTAAATACAAATATGCCCATGGTAAGGCATTTAAAATAAGATTATGTTTCTATCTTTCTTGAGACGTATAAACCTCTTACGTTTATTAACGATTCTGCGTGAAATAAGCATTGTTCTGAGATGAATATTGCGGATTTCCAGCTCTACGACCGATGAAAAATGCAACTTTCATACAATTACAAATATCTTCAGTTTTACTTTAAATTTTGTCCTGAAAGAGTTTTCATATATAGATCCAGTTTCTGCCGTTCTTCTGACATAAAAAGACCTTTGGTTTAATAAGTTATTAAGATGTTTTCAACAATATTACTAGGGCGTTCACCGATTCCAACATGGGCGACCCTTTTGGAAACGCATGGAAACGCAACACTTGGGTTGACCCGATTGACAGACTGGTTATATTCCAACAGGGTGTGAGACAGCTGTTCGAAGACTCACATGTTAGTGCATTCAGGTGACAAACCTTATGAATGTCCAGAGTGTGGGAAGAGATTCAGTCGGCTGGGAGGTATGAAGACTCACAGGATGGTGCATGTGGATGAGAAACGTTTTCAATGTGCCGAGTGTGGCAAAAAATTTAGATTACGTGGAACTATAGTTCCACGTAATCTAAATTTTTTGCATATGTTAGTGCATATGCGTAAGGCATATGTTAGTGCATTCAGGTGACAAACCTCATGAATGTCCAGAGTGTGAGAAGAGATTCAGTCGTCTTGGAGATATGAAGACTCACATGTTAGTGCATTCAAGGGACAAACCACATGAGTGTCCAGAGTGTGGAAAGAGATTCAGTCAGGGTGGACATATGATGAGGCACAGGATGGTGCATGCGGATGAGAGACCTTTTCAATGTGCCGAGTGTGGCAAAAAATTTAAATTACGTGGAACTATAATAAAGCACATGTTAGTGCATTCAGGTGACAAACCTCATGAGTGCGCAGAGTGTGGGAAGCGATTCAATCTCCGTCGAACTATGAAAATTCACATGTTAGTGCATTCAGGTGATAAACTCATGAGTGTCCAGAATGTGGGAAGAAATTCAGTCGGCATGGACATATGAAGAGGCACAAGATGATACATGCAGATGACAGGCTAAACACTTTTTAGTGTGGAAGATAATTAAGAGAATGTTGAAGGATAATGAGACACATAATGGAATATTAACTTACCCTTAATCTAACAGTCTCCGTGGTGTAGTGGTAAGACACTCGCCTGACGTTCCGCGAGCGCTATGTCATGGGTTCGTATCCTGGCCGGAGAGGATTTACTGGGCGCAATTCCTTAACTGTAGCCTCTATTTAACGCAACAGTAAAATGTGTACTTGGATGAAAAAACGATTCTTCGCAACAGGGGATCGTATTCCAGGGACCTGCCCGAAACGCTACGCATACTAGTGGCTGTACAAGAATGTAACAACTCTTGTATATATCTCAAAAAAAAAAACAGTGTGGTATCAGAATATCAGTTGGATGTTCTTCAGAGGTAATTATAATTTGTGTGAGAAATACACTTCACCATGAAAGATAAAGATCTGAAGATATTTTATTATATTGTTCTTTTATGAAAGTTAGATGACGAAGCAAGAACTAGAGAAGCTGTCACTATAGGAAAATCAAAAAATACTTATAAGTATAGAAATATATTTTTAGTTTAGCAAAGATAGAACAAAGCTTTTAATGGTTTTCTTCATATTTATGTAACTAATGATGTGCTTTCTATTTTTGCTCTGTGGAAATATATTTAAAATGCAATAAACTCTGTAGCTAAGTGAAGTGAAGTGAATTTCATATTCAAGTGAATATGAAATTTAAATTTATATTACTCTACAAATGTATATCACTCTAAATTTACCAGAAATTTATGTTACTCTAGCCTAACTTTATCAGTTATGCTGTAATTGTATGGAGTAATATTTTACCCGATTTACCTGAGGGATCACTAATCCTAGTGGCCTTGATGAGAACAGGAGGCCGGTGGCTTGTTGAAAGTCCCTTCCCCCCCCCTTTATTTGCCATGATGATCTTTTCCAGGTATATTTTGAAATTCAGCATAGTTTTGGCAGTTATAGCTTTGGTGGGTAGGCAGTTCCATCAGTCAATAACCCTGTGGGTGAAAGAGCCTGATTTGAAGTTATTTTAACCTGATTGGCAATTATATTAGCCTGACTGGCATAATCCTGTCAATTATATTATCCAAACGGGCAATTATATTAAAATGATTGTGAATTACATAAACCTGATTGGCAGTTATATTAGCATGACTCAATTTATATCAAAGATATATTTATGTTGTGGTGCTTGTGGGTTCTATTACATCTATCAATGAAGCTCTTCATATCAGGATTAGCATTTAGGAACAAAGTTTTGTGCATGTAAATAGCACAAGAGCATGTGTAAAGTGAGTGAATATTTAGCATGGTTAGGGATTTAAACAGAGAGGCTGTGTGTGTTGTTTGAAGACAGTTTAATAGTTCTGATAGCAGATTTTTGTTTGGTGATGATGAGCTTGAGGTAATTTGTAGTGGATGAATGAACCCCATGCACAGATTTCATATGTTGAGATAACAGTCCTAATTTACAAAAAAAAACTATATTTTTAGGTCCAGCTATTGCATTGCTCTACAACAAATCATTTGAACTCCAAATCTTTCCTGATATTCTAAAAAAAAAAAAAAGCGAGAGTAACTTTAGTTCATAAAAGTGGCAATCTCAATGAAGTCAACAAATATAGACCAATATTAATTCAGCCGATTTTGTCTAAAATATTTTAAAAAGAATTATTCTACAAGCAGCCTTATTCCTATTTAGCAAAACAAAATATACTTAATTCTTGCCATAATGGCTTCAGGCCCAGGGGCCAGATTCACGAAGGTACTTACGAAGGTTATTCTTCTTAGCTACGAATGTTTTCCTTCTTAGCGCATTCGTGGCGGCTACGTCGGTATTCAGGTAGCTACACTAAGTCGAAAAACCTTCATAAGTTTGGTCCGGCATCTAAGTGTGGTTTCGACCACTCGTAGCTTTACGTAAACTGGATATAACTCAATTTTTCTCTACTACATAACACTGTGATTGATTTTAAGATTTTGGAACATAAACAAAAGATTATAAAAATTGAATCTCGTTTAGAGGAGTCCTTTGTGTTAGTTATATATGCATTCTCTGCTTGACACTTTGAATAAATATGTCTTTTATGATATTGAATTAGTTTTATAATGGCAAGATATTATACCCATAGTTATTAAATAAATAAACACTGGTGAACATGAAATATGAGAGAAGGTGATGAGCCCTGCCTGATGGGATCATTTACTATCACCAAATGCTCCTGTTCACCTAGTAGTAAGGGTGTACCTTAGCTATACATACCCATTTCTAATTTATTTAGTTTGGTTTTATTTTGAAATTAAATCTGGGTAAGACATAGAATAAAAAATATGCTGCACAAATGATGTTAGGTAAGGAGAAGGGTAAAAATGTCAAACTTTATTCATTGAATACTTAAAACTATAATTATGACTATGGACTATTAAAAAGAGAGAGGGAAGTAGGGGTCCAAGACCTCTTCCAGTTATACAACTTGGGTGTGGAACAAGTAATTATCAAAAGAAGGCACCATGCTGGGAAGGCTATGTAGCAGTAAGGTGGTGAGGTGAGGCAGCTACTTATTTGAGAAATGCTTGTTTTATTTACCTTATAAGCTGAGGCAACTTATTTTATTTAAGGAATACTCAGCTGATTCCTCTACATTTAGCATGGAACAAATTTGTGTCCAAGACCTCTTCCTGTTACACAATTTGGCTGTGTAACCAAACTAGAAGTGCTCTACATATCAAGGGACCCAGAATGTGGAATGACCTCCAGAATCATGTCAGAGGCTGTACCTCTCTCAACTAGTTTAAGAGTAAAACCAAGTACTACTTAATTAACTCCATGTAACGAAACTTACCCCGTAAATGTCAACCCATGTCTTGCTATTTTTTAAACAATGCTGTTCACCAACTTGTACAATTACTGATTTCTGCTATGTTACCCCCCCCCCCTTTTTTATTTTTATTCCTTTCAACACAATTTATACCTAATCCCGATTACTATTAAGTTTTAGTCAGTTTTTTCCCCCTCACCTTGCCCGAAATGCTATGAGTATTAGTGCCTTTAGGTATTGTATGTACTAGCTCTGTCTATAAATCCAACATTACGTTTGTAAATCAATTGTATGTACTTTTCCTGAATAAAATACATTTATTATTATTTATTTATTAATCAGTAAGTATTAAAAGAGGGCACCAAGCTGGGACAGCTATGTAGCAGCATTGTGTGTAACAATAAACCAAATTTTTTTTTAACAAATAATGCACCTGCATGGTAAAACAAATCCTGTCAGCTGCAAAAATATTGATGCAGTTATTTAAATAAAAAATATAATGAAAGAAATATTACTGGTTTATTTTTATCCTATCTTTTTGTACTGTACAGTATATCCAAGGAAGTGAAAAATTGAGACATAATGCACAATTTAATGAATGATTAGCATGGATTAGCAGTTCAAAATATGACTACATTATTACATATCAACATGAGATCTTAATGATCCATGGTTAACATGATTTAATAAGGATAATACAGTATTTGTAATAATACAAACTATAATTTAAAATTTTTATTACTGATTTTTTTTTTATTAGGAAGATTAGGTATACACAGCAATGTGCTGCTACCCTATTCTATATGGAATATTACACAGTGTAGATAAAAAAAAACTAGCTGTAAGCTTATCTAATACCCATCTCACAGGATGGTTAGACATACATGGAATCAATTTTGAAAATACCTGCCTCAATACAAAAAACAAATCAGCTCTGACTAAACAACTCTTCACAATTTTCACAAGAGGTAAGCACTGAATCATGGAAACATTATATTATAATTACTCTTACCAGTTTCTACAAGACTCCTCTCAAACAATGCATTTTTTAACATGTTTAGGTATTCACAGCAATGTGCTGCTTCCCTATTCTGTATGAAGGACCACACAGTTTAGATCAAAAACCAGCTACAAGCTCATCCAACATCCTCACCTCGCAGGATGGCCAGTCATACATGTAATCAAGAGAGAATAAAATACTTAATACTGATCTATTAGCCTCCACTGGCAAAATCTGGGTTCAGCAGAAGAATATCTTCCAATATTCCTGAGTGTATGAAGTAATTACAGAGCTCAAAGTACCTCATACCATTTGATATGAAGTCACTGATAACAGGGCAATCACAGATATAGTGTTGAAGAGTATGTTCTCTCAAGTAGGACTGAAAACAAATGTTTTTTCCACCAAGAGGGCTATAAACCCATGGATCCGGCTACCCGCTAAAGCTGTAAATGCCAAATTCCAGCTAAAAATAATATTAAGACAATTGGCGGGCCCTTTAACAAGTTGCCGGCTTTCTGTCCTCGTCGAGGCCACTAGATAGTTAGTGGCCCTTGGGTAAATTCAGTAAATATATACAATAATTGTCAGCGCATCTTCCGAGCAACAAGGACAGCTACACAGTATCTCTTAGAATTACGTAGGTAAACAACAAATGTAACACATTTGTTTACTACAATGTCGGTGCTGCCTGTAGAAGTTGAAAAAACATAGTTTTACTTCGAAATATACTAATTTTATAAGAAAATTCGACGTAAATATGAGGCAGTAGAGCTCCGATAAGCCAGCGCTAAATCTTCAATACGAAGAATGTTGCCTGCTCTCTGATTGGCCAAACGAAACACAGTAGTGACCTCTATCGGCATGCAGGTGACCCAAAACTCAAATATCTTCCTAAGTGGACCTGCGTGAATTGCACCTAAGCATCTTCTTAGGGCATACTGAGGAACCTTCGTATCAAACCTACTTACGAAGAAATACATGGAGCTTCCTGAATCTAGGTCCAGAAAAGGACCTCATATATTGATTAGTATGATTAACTGGATATATGCAGCTCTTGAAAAAATGAGTACCCAGTCCATTTATTTCTTTACCTATCCCAGCAAACATAGAACGCTTGTGAACGTTTTTAAATGGTGCCACAAAGGTAATACTCTAACATTTGACATAAATACGTATATCTGACGTTCTTAATACCACTAGATATAACTAAAAACATGTATTCTTGAGACACGGTTTTTTAAGATTTATGTAAAAATTTAAAAATAATAGTGAATGCTATGGAATTATAATGTTTTCATGCTTTATATATAAAAATAAACAATTTTCAGTCAACATTTCATTTTTTTTGTTTACTTTATGTAAACCTATCCAATTTACGTTCTTACAACATAAATATAACATTTATATGTCGTAAATATAACGTTATTTACACGACATCGTTACGTTATTATAATGTTATATTAATGTATAATTCCTGTATAAAAAACAAATATATATTGAGCTTTATATTTTAAACCTTGTAAAATTTTCTTAAAACTTGGAATAAGACAGTAAGCATGCTTTATTTATGAAAATATAGAAACAAATCAACAAAATCATAAACCACATGTCACCCCTATATATAATTCTTTAGTTGTCTTTCTAGAGAATGTAATTTAAGCTTTGACAATCTTTCTTCAAATGACAGGTTTCAAATTTGGGGTATTTACTTTGTTATTCTTTGCTGGAAGCATTGTAGTAAATTTTGAACCTTAAATTTTGAAATTAAAATAAATTGAACCCCATGCACAGATACCATAATTAAGATAGGGATAGATTAGTGCAAAATATAGAGAGATAAGAGCAGAGTTAGGTACATAATATCTGATTTTGGAGAGTATCCCAACTGTTTTAGCGATTTTCTTAGTTATGTGTTGTATGTGGGTGCTGAAGTTGAGTCTCTTGTCTAGGAATAGGCCAAAAAACTTTCCATCATTTTTATTGTTAATGTTTACATTATTTATCTGAAGCTGAATTGCATTTGTAGATTTGCTTTCAAATAAGATGTATAGTAGGTCTTTGCTATGTTAATTGTTAGCTTGTTGGTTGACATCCATATGTGGACTTTTTTTTAGTTCATTATTAACAACATTATTTAGTGTATGTGGGTTGGGGTTAGAGTGGATGAGGGTAGTATCATCAGCAAACAAAATAGGTTTCAGAATGTTAGAGACATTAGGCAGATCATTGATGTATATAAGAAATAGGAGAGGTCCCAAGATGCTGCCCTGTGGCACTCCAACAGTTATTGGTAGAGTGGGAGAGGTTATATTATTGATGGCTATACATTGGTGTCTATCACTAAGATAGGATTGGATATAGTCCAGTGCATGGCCTCGGATTCCATAATGATGGAGTTTAAGTAAGAGGTAATTGTGATTAACAGTATCAAAGGCCTTTCTCAGGTCAATGAAGAGTCCAATCGGAAACTCATTTTTGTCAAGGGCTGAGTAAATTATATCAAGGAGACTAATAATTGCATCGTTGGTACTCTTTTGGGAGCGGAAGCCAAACTGACAGGGGCTAAGAATGTCGAATTTTACGAGATAGGAGTAGAGCTGTTTGTAGATAATTTTTTCAAATATTTTTGATAGTATGGGTAGGTTTGATATTGGTCTATAATTGTTTATGTTTGCCTGATTACCTCCTTTGTGAACTGGCGTTACTCTTGCTTTTTTAAGGATATCAGGGAAGGTATGACACTCAAGGGATTTGTTGAACAGCAGAGCTATAGGTGGCGCAAGGGCATGGGAGGCGCTCTTGTATACAATGGATGGAATTTCACTGATGTTCCCAGCTTTGGTTTTTAGTGAGTGTATGATGGACACAACATCTGTCGGGCTGACTGGTGAAAGAAAAAGAGAGTTTGGATAGCTGCCTGATGAGAGATATATGTGTTCATAATGTGTCTGAGTCTGTGGGATTTTACTGGCAAGGTCAGCACCAACCGATGAAAAGAAGCTATTAAATTCATTTGCCATTTCTAAGTCAGTTGACAGTGTAAAGCCATCCTTAGAGAGTGTTATCTGGTTGTGGGAGTGTTGTTTAGTTCCTAGGATATTAGAGATGGTATTCCATATGCTTTTCATGTTGCCTTTTGCTTCTAACTCTATCGTCATTACCTATCCTCTAAACCTTACATCTGTCAGAATTAAACGGCCTCCGCCAATCTTTTGACCATATTTCAGTACCGAATTTAGATCTTTCGATCGATCAATTTAGACCCGCTTGTATCATATATCATCATACATGATGATATAATGATACACACTACTGAGTATGCTGATGATATAATGATACACACTACTTGTTATGCTAACATGCAGAACACTCTTAACTCTGTATTAATCTCATGTCAGGACTTAGGTTTAGTCATATCTCAGCAGAGGAAACAAAGATACTACACGGGTGTCCACCCAGGCAGGGAGGAGCGCCGTCTCCGACACGGGCCATGCAACTGTTATGTAGCCATATGGACCAACTTAAACGAGCAGCTGCCCCTTGTTCTGACTTCAAGCGTCTTGCTGATAACCCTTGGCTCAAGTTATTAACTCAAGTACATGAAGATCAAATGTCAGTAATCAAAGAGCAGTCGGCCTAAATAATGAACCTGCAAGGTTCATTATTAAAAAAAGAGGGGAACATGGCAGAAAAAAACAGCACAAATACAATTAGGTCGACAAACAGCGTTGTTTAAAAAAAATAACAGACATGGGTTGACAATATAGGAGTAAGATAGGTTACAGGGAATTTATTAGGTAGTGCTTAGTTTTTATCTTAAACTGGTTTTTGAAAAATGAAAATGAAAATGTTTATTTAGGTAAGGTACATACATACAAGTGATTGTACAGAGAGTGATGGAGATATAGATAAGGCTAGTACATACAGTGCCTAAAGCCACTATTACGCAAAGCGTTTTGGGCATGAAAAACTTAAATGACTAAGGCTTAATACTAATTGAGCATAAGGATTAAAATGAGTTGAGAACAAAAAAAAACAGTTAAGAAGGGGGGGAACATGGATGAAAAAGCAGCACAAATACAATTCGGTCGACAGAACAGCGTCACTTAAAACAAAAACGACATTGGTTGACAATAGAGGGGTAAGGCAGGTTATAGGGAATTTATTAGGTATAGCTTCGTTTTTCTCTTAAACTGGTTGAGAGAGGTACAGTCTTTAACATGGTTGGGAAGGTCATTCCACATTCTGGGTCCCTTGATTTGTAAAGCATTTCTAGTTTGATTAAGTCGTACTCTAGGAATATCAAAACTGTATAAATTTCTGGTGTGGTGCCTATGGGTTCTGTTACAACCTTCTATGAAGCTTTTGAGTTCAGGATTGGCATTACAGTTCAGCGTTTTAAAATGTTAAGGGTGAGCTTGTTGGCAGTTAGCCAAAGATGGACTTTCTCTAGCTCAGTATTCTCTGTGGCATTTAGAGCAAGGGGGTCAGGACTGGAGTAAATGAAGGTTGTGTCGTCAGCAAATAGAATTGGTTTGAGGTGTTTGGAGGCATTTGGAAGGTCATTAATGTAGATGAGAAAAGGAGAGGGCCAGGTATGCTGCCCTGAGGCACACCAATGTTGATGGGTAGGGTGGGAGAAATTAAATTATTCACAGAAACATACTGGAGCCTGTCAGTAAGGTAAGATTTGAGGTATTGCAGTGTGTCCTCTGACTCCAAATGATGTAATTTAAGAAGAAGGTTTTGGTGGTTGACAGTGTCAAAAGCCTTACACAGGTCCACAAATAACCCAACAGGGAACTCATTTCTATCAAGAGCTGAATGAATCAAGTTAATCATACTAATAAGTGCATCATTAGTGCTTTTTTTGGGGTCTGAAGCCATATTGGCAAGAGCTAAGTATATTGTGTTTGGCTAGATAAGAGTAAAGCTGCTTGTAGATTAGTTTCTCAAATATTTTTGACAAGTTAGGCAGGATTAATATAGGTCTGTAGTTGTTAACATCTGTGAGATCACCACATTTGTGTACCGGGGTTACTCTCGCTTTCTTTAGAATATCTGGAATGGTTTGGAGTTCAAGTGACTTGTTGAAGAGCAATGCAATAGCAGGGGCTAAAGTTCTGGAGGCTTTTTTGTAAATTAAAGTTGGTATTTCCTCAAGGGCACTAGACTTGGCTTTAAGGGAAAGGATTATCTCATTGACGTCAGTGGAATTAATAGGCTTTAGGTACAGAGACTGTGGATAGTTACCTGTAAGATAGTCCTTAACATCAGTACTGGAAGATGGAATATCATTTGCAAGGGATGACCCAATAGAAGAGAAGAACCTATTGAACTCAATAGCAGAATCAGAGGCTGAAAGCTGACCATCGTTATTGGACAGGAGTGTTGGTTTGTTACTTAAAATCTTCTTTGATCCCAATATTTGTGAAATTGTGCTCCAAGTTTATTTAATTTTGCTCTTTATTTGCGTAAATTTATCCTCGAAGTATTTAGTTTTAGCTCGTCTAATTATCTTAGATAGCAATAACGAGTAATTCTTTGAGAATTCTTTGGAGACAATTCCTAACCTATACTTCTTTTCAAGGTCATGTTTTTTATTAATGGATTTAAGTATTCCCTTTGTTAGCCAGGGATTGTTTAGCCTTTTGGTTGTGACTTGTTTTGTAAGCCTAGGACAGTGGGTGTTATAAAGGTTAAGAGTTTTTTGAAGAAAAGATTGCACTGCTAGGTTGATGTCCCCTATGTTACCTAACTCGGACTCCCAATTGACATTATCAGCAGCAGTTATAAAATTGTCTAATGCAGTTTCATTGTGCAGCCTAAAACTTAACTCCCTTGATTCTAGAGGTGGTTTGTTAATGTTAGTTAAGAGAAATGTGGGGTAATGGTCTGTAGTGCTATCGGTGATTATACCTGAAGTAAGCAGAGAGGTTAAGTTTGTCCAGATGTGATCTAGAGTCGTGGCAGTACTATCAGTGATTCTAGTAGGTCTAGTGATTAAGGGTATGAGGAAGCAGGAATTCATACAGTTAAGGAAGCTAACAATAGTAGGGTGTTCAGGCTCGCAGCAGTCAATATTAAAGTCCCCTGCGATAATTAAATGGTTTTTGTTCAGTCTGTTATCGAGTATTAGATTTCTAAGGTCTGAGTTGAATTCGGACACATCGGTGTTAGGAATTCTATAGACTGCACCCACAGACAGGACAGACTCGGCACTCTTGACTCTGAAGCTAGAAAAGATATACTCCCCACAGGAGTCTCTAGTTCTAATTACTTTTAAGCATGTAAGTTCATGGTGGTAGTAAAGAGCAGTATCATCACCTCTCTGAATTTGACGACAGTTGTGAATTGTCGAGTAGTTAGGCTTGTTAAAGAGTTGAGTAGTGTCCTCTTTCAACCACGTTTCAGTAAGTATAATAAAAGAGAATTTGTTGTCAACAGTTTCAATCAAGGCACTAACATAAACAACAAGGCACTAACATAATTAAACTATAGTGTACTTATAATAGTATAGTAAGCAAGCTTTTCATTTTATAGATTTCATAATTGCTTTTTGACTTTTTTGGTCATCTATTGTTATTAATTATTCTAGTTCATTTTTTACATTCCTAGTTCCCATTAAGTTTTTATTACTTAAATTACCATTAAGTTTATTTTACTTTAGAATTTTTATTTTACTTTTCTTTATTTACTATTTTGTATTTTGGCACTCTTGCCTTGTTTTCCTGCAACCAGCCTTTTTATGCAGACAAGTATAGACCCAGAACTAAACCTCTTATCCACTATCTATGACAATCATCACTTTAATGATCAAAATTGCAGATATTTTACAGCACATGATGTAAACAATGTATTAACACATAATCACAATATCTCTGTAATCAACTTGAACGTTAGATCCCTAGGTAAACACTTCGATGATATTAGTGCCTTGATTGAAACTATTGACAACAAATTCTCTTTTATTATACTTACTGAAACGTGGTTGAAAGAGGATACTACTCAACTCTTTAAGATGCCTAACAACTCGGCAATTCACAACTGTCGTCAAATTCAGAGAGGTGGTGGTACTGCTCTTTACTACCACCAAGAACTAACATGCTTAAAAATAATTAGAACTAGAGACTGCTGTGGGGAGTATATCTTTGCCAGTTTCAGAGTCAAGGGTGCCGAGTCTGTCCTGTCTGTGGGTGCAGTCTATAGAATTCCTAACACTGATGTGTCGGAATTCAATTCAAACCTTAGAAATCTAATACTCGATAACAGACTGAACAAAAACCATCTAATTATCGCAGGGGAGTTTAATATTGTGGGAGTATGTCTCCCAAGATGCTCCCACAGCTGACTTGAATGGCATTGCAGTGCACAGATCTTCGTGCACAAAGCCTATCTCTCTTAATCCTGGATAGTGACCTAGCATGTTGGGTATCTCCAGAATGCCCACTTAACCAGGAACACTGTTAAAATACGTAGGCCGCCGTATGTCTAGGCAGGAAGTAGATACAGGGAGCTAAGTATACTTGCTACCAAAGGGTCAGTGAGTACATGGCTGGAGGAGAGTGTGAGAGGGGAAGGCGCCAGCAGCGTCTGACCTCTGGGGTCAACCTCAACCGGCGCATGGAGAATAACAGCTATGACGTGTTCATGACGTCACTCCTGCTACTGCTCATCGAACGAGCTAATATGATTGGTTCCCGCTCATTTGCTGCAATGCTATTGGTCAAATTGTAACTTCTTTTGTGTTGTGTGCCACGAGATGCCCGGCACCCTTGCAAACTCATTCACGTGAGAGCGACCATACCCAGAGGACGTGTTCTGTTCTACCGGCCAATAGACTGATCACCGTCTATCCCTCACCGTCAAGTTAACTCAGCGTCTTTGCGATATACCACACACTCGCCAGAATCACGAGTGCGAATATATTGTTTAGAAGCCTAAAGTGACAAATCTCCAGAGCGAAACAGACTGGTATCAGGTAACCCCTGGTGACAAAGATCGTTGTGAGTGACTCAGAGTGAACTAAGGCAGTGCCGCCGCCTAAGTAATCTGTGTGTGACTTTACCACAGTGTACCTGTACCACAGTGTACAGTGTAGTGCATGGTACTGCCGCCAGCCGCCGCCAGCCGACGCCAGCCGACGCCAGCCGCCGCCAGCCGCCGCCCTCACTCTGACGTGACGTCACCACCTTAGCACCGCCAGTGCCAGTGTGTGCGCGTGTGTCTGTCTGTTAAGCATACAGCACGCCCCTACTCACGAAATCATCTCAAGATACTGCGAGTACCCTCCGTGTCTACGAGCGAAACCAGCTATCAGGCCACCTACGAGTGCTTGTATAAACGAGTCTGAGTGAGTGCGTAAGGAAAGGTACCTTATCTGTAAGTACAAGATCTTGTCATTGTTTTATTGTGTCTGTGTTGATCTGAGGGGTCAACCACAGTTCTCACCTTCTTATACCTGTCGCAGGTTATAGGTGAATCGACGGTGAATGCGTGTTTATCTGTGTGGTATCACTGCATTTCACTCGTCTGTGGATGTGAGCTTCACATACACCACACATTTAGTTATTGTGTGATTATTATTGTGTTTATTGCATATCATCATTACCGAGTATCCGGTTGGAACTCTTGTGATCCCTTTGCATACCGGCAGTTAGGTTGCCGTGTTAGTGATTGGCTGTCAACTGTGTTAAGTTAGGTGTTTCTCCACGAGTGGATACGAGTCGATTAGCCAGACGTCAAGAGTCTCGCTAATACAACCATAGCTTTGCTGACGCCAATCGAAAGTAAATCAAGCACCCTGTGTATTAGTGGTTAAGTTAGTAAATAAACTACTGTTAAGTTTATGCGGTGTTTCCGTTGAACCACTTCTGAATACTGCCAATATTACTCAAGCCTTCAGCTCTAAGTGTCTTCAACACCGAGTTGCCTGTAAGTCACTAAACTATAAATTTGATGAGGACCCTAGGAGTCCCTTAAAGTGTTACATCATTGAGGAGATTCCAACGACCAACGTGGAGCAGGACCAGGTGAGGCTAGTCTGAGAAGAGACCCACAAGGACTCTAACTCGACCTTGCTCCCAGGCCCTGTACGGTTGCTCTCGTATTTTCTATTTTGCTAATTCCGACAGCTTCGTGAAGCGTCTGCCACATGTACATTGGCGACGTACGCATTGCAGTCGTGACAGCAAAAAAAAAAAGAAAAACCCCCACAAATATTGACCTCTGCGAGCCTGAACCCCTACTGCTGTTAGCTTCCTCAACTGTATGAATTCCTGCTTCCTCATACCCTTAATCACTAGACCTACTAGAATCACTGATAGTACTGCCACGACTCTTGATCACATTTGGACCAACATAACCTCCCCGCTTACTACAGGTATAATCACCGATAGCACTACAGACCATTACCCCACATTTCTCTTAACTAACATTAACAAAACACCTCTTGAGTCAAGGGAGTTAAGCTTTAGGCTGCACAATGAAACTGTTATAGACAATTTTATAACTGCTGCTGATAATGTCAACTGGAATCCGAGTTAGGTAACATAGGGGACATCAACCTAGCAGTGCAATCTTTTCTTCAAAAAACTCTTAACCTTTATAACACCCACTGTCCTAGGCTTACAAAACAAGTCACAACCAAAAGGCTTAACAATCCTTGGCTTACAAAGGGAATCCATTAATCCATTAATAAAAAACATGACCTTGAGAAGAAGTATAGGTTAGGAACCGTCTCCAAAGAATTTTCAAAGAATTACTCGTTATTGCTATCTAAAATAATTAGACGAGCCAAAACAAAATTCTACGAAGATAAATTTACCCAAATAAAGAGCAACATTAAAAAAACTTGGAGCACAATCTCACAAATATTGGGATCAAAGAAGATTTTAAATAACAAACCAACACTCCTATCCAATAACGATGGTCAGCTTTCAGCCTCTGTTTCTGCTATTGAGTTCAATAGGTTTTTCTCTTCCATTGTGTCATCCCTTGCAAATGATTTTCCTCTTCCAGTACTGATGTTAAGGACTATCTTACAGGTAACTATCCACAGTCTCTGTACCTAAAGCCTACTAATTCCACTGACGTCAATGAGATAATCCTTTCCCTTAAAACCAAGTCTAGTGCCCTTGATGAGATACCAACTTTAATTTACAAAAAAGCCTCCAGATCTCTAGCCCCTGCTATTGCATTGATCTTCAACAAGTCACTTGAACTCCAAACCATTCCAGATATTCTAAAGAAAGCGAGAGTAACCCCTGTCCACAAATGTGGTGATCTCACAGATGTTAACAACTACAGACCTATATCAGTCCTGCCTAACTTGTCAAAAATATTTGAAAACTAATCTACAAGCAGCTTTGCTCTTATCTAGCCAAACACAATATACTTAGCTCTTGTCAATATGGCTTCAGACCCAAAAAAAGCACTAACGATGCACTTATTAGTATGATTAACTTGATTCATGCAGCTCTTGATAAAAATGAGTTCCCTGTTGGGTTATTTGTGGACCTGCGTAAGGCTTTTGACACTGTCAACTACCAAAACCTTCTTCTTAAATTACAATATTATGGAGTCAGAGGACACTCCCTGCAATACCTCAAATCTTACCTTACTGACAGGCTCCAGTACGTTTCTGTGAATAATTCAATTTCTCCCACCCTACCCATCAACATTGGTGTTCCTCAGGGCAGCATACTTGGCCCTCTCCTCTTTCTCATCTACATTAATGACCTTCCAAATGCCTCCCAACACCTCAAACCAATTCTATTTGCTGACGACACAACCTTCATTTACTCCAGTCCTGACCCCCTTGGTCTAAATGCCACAGTATATACTGAGCTAAATAAAGTCCATCTTTGGCTAACTGCCAACAAACTCCCCCTTAACATTGGCAAAACTTTCTATATTCTGTTTGGCAATAATTCCTCTAATCAAATAAATCTCAAAATAACAATACCCCAAATTTGAAACAAATTAGATGGCAAGTTCCTTGGCGTTCTCATTGACCACAAGCTGAATTCCGGGACACATTCTAAATGTATCAAAAAAGTTTAAAAAACTGTTGCATTCTTTCTAAGATCAGATATTATGTACCCGACCTGCCCTGTGCTATCTATTACTTACTCCCTCATCTATCCATATCTCAACTATGGTATTTGTGCTTGGGTTTCTACTACCCAAATCATTTACGTCCTCTAATTACTCAACACAAAGCTGCTATTAGGACAATATCCAACTCTGGCCCAGACATCACTCGGTACCCCTACTCACATCTCTGAATATGTTAGATATTAAGTCACTGCACATTCTCTCATGTGTATTATACATATAAAAACGCTGAACTGTAATGCCAATCCTGAACTCAAAAGCT
>WNGS01168068.1:0-19520 GCA_020271785.1 Procambarus virginalis | reverse complement strand
TTACTCCCTCGCTCCAATATGTTACTTTTATTGTGCCGACTTGGAATTGGATTCTACTTTGTATTTATTATGTATTTATTAGAAAATCCGTCTCTCGTCTCCATTCCGGGTTAGACAAATTATATGTTCGGACGTGATTTTAGTAGTGTAAGGCGGTGAGGGATCTGTGTGTGTTCTACCCCGGCGGTGGATGTCTACCCCGGGTGTACCAACTGGCGGTGGATGTCTACCCCGGGTGTACCAACTGGCGGTGGATGTCTACCCCGGGTGTACCAACTGGCGGTGGATGTCTACCCCGGGTGTACCAACTGGCGGTGGATGTCTACCCCGGGTGTACCAACTGGCGGTGGATGACTACCCCGGGTGTACCAACTGGCGGTGGATGTCTACCCCGGGTGTACCAACTGGCGGTGGATGTCTACCCCGGGTGTACCAACCGGCGGTGGATGACTACCCCGGGTGTACCAACTGGCGGTGGATGTCTACCCCGGGTGTACCAACTGGCGGTGGATGTCTACCCCGGGTGTACCAACTGGCGGTGGATGACTACCCCGGGTGTACCAACTGGCGGTGGATGTCTACCCCGGGTGTACCAACTGGCGGTGGATGACTACCCCGGGTGTACCAACCGGCGGTGGATGACTACCCGGGTGTACCAACTGGCGGTGGATGACTACCCCGGTGTACCAACCGGCGGTGGATGACTACCCGGGTGTACCAACTGGCGGTAGATGTCTACCCCGGGTGTACCAACTGGCGGTGCATGTCTACCCCGGGTGTACCAACTGGCGGTGCATGTCTACCCCGGGTGTACCAACTGGCGGTGCATGTCTACCCCGGGTGTACCAACTGGCGGTGCATGTCTACCCCGGGTGTACCAACTGGCGGTGCATGTCTACCCCGGGTGTACCAACTGGCGGTGCATGTCTACCCCGGGTGTACCAACTGGCGGTGCATGTCTACCCCGGGTGTACCAACTGGCGGTGCATGTCTACCCCGGGTGTACCAACTGGCGGTGCATGTCTACCCCGGGTGTACCAACTGGAGAAGGATGTTTTGTCCAGTCTCATTATCCATCTTATCATTTTCCTGGTAAATGTTGTCGGGTGAGTGTTCTTTCTAAACGTTAAAATCCATCATTTTGCATTCCATAGCACGTAGCGAAAGAGAGACATCACAATTTACATCTTGATAATTTGTAAACGCCACATTTAAGCTAAATAACTTCTACCGCGAGTAAAGGGCCTAGTTGAATGTGTAAATCAGCCCGACAGACTTATAACTGTGTCCCAAATGGAACTTAACACCTCCAAAGGGAATCTGATCAACCAAGTTGTGGTTCAAACGTCAGCGTGCAAGCTGCATGCACCAACCGTGTTAAAATCAAGCAACCAGGAGACCAGGTCAATAACCTATCAGTAGGGAAACAAACCAGGAATCACCACATGTGACTTTTCACACCATATAGTAAGTTTCATTCGTAAATAGCAAATTATTATTATTATTATGTTGTAAATTTCAGCATAGCCTGGTTGATGAGAGCACCAGTCAGGAGGCCAGGTCAGGAGGCCAGGTCAGGAGGCCGGGCCGCCAGGGCACTTGTACTCAGAATCACCACCTTGAACCTTGAAGCTTCAAGGTATAGTCAGCAACAGCTACTTTGGTTACGTGGACTAACTGTGAAGGATGAAGACTAATAATGCCCGTCTCGAATCATCGCTTCCAACATAGTCAGGTTGATAATATTTATTATACTGTGATGTTATCATAGTATTACATATTTAACACAGTATTACATATAAAATACATATTAATAATATAACACATACATAACACATTAATTACATATCACAGTACCAGTATTATAATATACTGTGATATTATGCGCATACTGATCTCAGGTTGACATATTACAAAATATTTGTAATCTCATAACGATAGAGTACATATTTTCCACACTAAACCGGTTCACAAGGCTGCTCACCCATCACCGTATGATGGGTGAGCAGCCTGCCCTCATCAAGAGCTCAAGAGACAGGCAGGCCAGCCTCACTCAACCTCATCACCAGCAAAGTAACAGTTAATGACCGTCAGTAATTGTTCGCCTCGCTGCCCTCTGTGCGTCTCAATTACCGCTACAGACGAGTTCCTTCCTTCAATTTCCCTCTTCTGGTGGTCCTTTCGTGAAGGATCCTTTCAGGTCCCGCTCATCATCACTTCTCTCACATTTGTTTATATTTTTCTTCTTACGTACCTCGGTTGACCTCATCCAAGTTTTTCCTCTGTTCTCGACTTCCTTAGCTTTCCTGTCTTTGGTCTCCCTTAGCTTTCCTGTCTTTGGTCTCCCTTAGCTTTCCTGTCTTTGGTCTCCCTTAGCTTTCCTGTCTTTGGTCTCCCTTAGCTTTCCTGTCTTTGGTCTCCCTTAGCTTTCCTGTCTTTGGTCTCCCTTAGCTTTCCTGTCTTTAGACCCCTTAGCTTTCCTGTCTTTGGTCTCCCTTAGCTTTCCTGTCTTTGGTCTCCCTTAGCTTTCCTGTCTTTAGACTCCCTTAGCTTCCTGTCTTTGGTCTCCCTTAGCTTTCCTGTCTTTGGTCTCCCTTAGCTTTTCTGTGTCCTGGTACGAGTATACTCTTGTCCCCGGTATAATATGTCCCTTGTATACTCCCTCTTGTATTGAGGATTTTAGATTTGAGACCTCCTGGCCTATTGTACCACCAACTGTATAATTATTTCATTGCATCTGGTGTACTGGACGACATCAACATTTTATCCTAAATTTGCTTATCCATTTTAAAGAATGAAGAACAATTTTATATTATTTTTAAGGTGCATCTCTTATGAACCCATCCCTGCCCTTGTTGGGCAGTGCACAATAGAAAGCTATGTTTACATATTCCTACATTAATACATTGATTGTAACCATGATATATGTGTGCTTCAGCCTACAGTTTAGACCTATTGTCTTGTGTATGACCCTCTGTCCTGCGTGACAGTGAACACCAGCATTATCCTCACTTTAATATGACTTAATTGAAATCCTCAGATCAGACAAAATTGTAATTAATTTTTGTCAATAAGATGTTAATAATAATAATCCCTCCTGCATCACCGTCTCTCACCAGGTCGCATTTTCACCAGATTTAAGATGTTTCTTGAATGCTTCCTTCACTGTTCACTCTTCCCGCTACCCAAAGACTTTCCTGTCCTTACAGGCTTCTTCCCGTCCTTTGAGCTTTCCCAAATGGACGCGTCTGGACTCTCTGGGTCGATCTGTCTTACCTGGATTTTACCTGGATGGGTTTCTGGAAGTTTCGCTACTTCCNCACCAACCATCCTACACACACTACCAACGACCCCAACCACCACCAACCATCCTACACACACTACCAACGACCCAACCACCACCAACCATCCTACACACACTACCAACGAACCCCACCACCACCAACCATCCTACACACACTACAACGACCCCAACCACCACCAACCATCTACACACACTACCAACGACCCAACCCACCACCAACCATCCTACACACACTACCAACGACCCCAACCACCACCAAACCATCCTACACACACACTACCAACGACCCCAACCACCACCAACCATCCTACACAACTACCAACGACCCCAACCACACCAACCATCCTACACACATACCAACGACCCCCACCACCACCAACCACTACACACACTACCAACGACCCCAACCACCACCACCCATCCTACAAACACTACAACGACCCCAACCACCACCAACCATCCTACACACATACCACAACGACCCCAACCACACCAACCATCCTACACACACTACCAACGACCCCAACCACCACCAACAATACACACACTACCAACGACCCCCACCACCACAACCATCCTACACACACTACCAACGACCCCAACACCACAAACCATCCTACACACACTACCAACGACCCAACCACCACCAACCATCCTACACACACTACCAACGACCCCCACCACCACCAACCATCTTACACACACTACCAACGACCCCAACCACCACCAACCATCCTACACACACTACCAAACGACCCCAACACCACCAACCATCCTACACACACTACCAACGACCCAACCACCACCAACCACTACACACACTACCAACGACCCCAACACCACAACCATCCTACACACACTACCAACGACCCCAACCACCACCAACCATCCTACACACACTACCAACGACCCAACCACCACCAACCATCCTACACACACTACCAACGACCCCAACCACCACAACCATCCTACACACTACCAACGACCCCAGGACGTCTCCAGACAACGACTAAGAGAAAGCCACTATTAAAAGCTCCATTTCCCCAGTGGTCCAACATGAATATGTATGTCCTGTCCTTTCCCAGGTATCAGCGACAAAATTAACATGGAACACCATTTCAGTATAAAAAAGCGAAACAAGATTACGGTTCACTAACTTGATAGTGAAGGGCTCGTAAATATTAAAATTTGTAAAGAAATTAGCATTTATTGCATTAGGAATACGTGATGCCCAGTTTAACACGCCAGGCTCTGCTCTCTGAAAGTTGTCCAGTCTTGTCGAGGGTTGTTATTATGCCCAAGTTTAGGGGCTAATAATAATACAAAAAAAACACACAAAAACATTACAAAAACACTAAAAAGCAGTAGAAGCTAATACTGATTCTTCTTACCGATACATCAAGTTAAGGGGACTTCTTGGTGCATGAAACTGAGTGGAAGAGATGTAAGGAAGCTCTCCTCCCCTGTACAGGTGCTTGGCAAGTGGAATGCTCTGAAGGCAGAGCATGTTGAAGATAATTCCATAAATTAAAACAAAAACATGAAAACGTTGACATTGAGAGAGGTAATTAGCGCGCTGGTATAAACCAGGAGCAGGAGGTAAGCCGTGAAGAGCTAGAGCTCACTCCTATGTATCCACTGATAGGTAAGCACCGATACCCTACCCTCCCACCACCATTCCCCAAGTTGAGCGAGGAAGTATCACTCAGGAAGAAGGAAGTGAGATATCAGAGATTTATGAGCGGAGTACCACAAGTCTCGGTAACTGGGCCCATCCTGCTCCTCGCATACGCCAACGACACACATGATAAACATCTCCAGATAAATACTGATGATGCACAATGAATGAGGACGACCGATTGATTTTTTAAATATCTGTGAACTCTGCCACCGGCAGCCAGCTGCAACAACAAACTCCCAACGGAGTTTGAACAGAGAACAGAAAGCAATTCAGGAATAAAGAAAAATCCAAAATACTTCTTCACATATGCAAAATCAAAAGCAAAAACTACTGCCAGTATTGGACCTATTCGTACAAGTGAAGGTTCATACACGGAGGATGACAAAGAAATTAGTGAAATCCTAAAAAAGCAGTATGAGGACATGTTTAGCACTCCAATAAACAACATGAAAGTAGAAGATCCAGACAATTTCTTTATGCGTGATATCCAAACCCCTGTAAATATAACTGATATCAACACGAGCGCACTAAATTTTGAAAGAGAAATTGAAAACATGCCCATGCACTCGGCCCCAGGTCCAGACTCATGGAATTCAATATTTATAAAGAAATGCAAAGTGCCGGTAGCACAGGCACTCAGTATAGTGTGGAGGAAGAGCTTGGACACGGGAGAGATACCAGATGCACTTAAAGTGGCAGACATAGCCCCTCTACACAAGGGAGGGAGCAAAGCATTGGCAAAGAATTATAGACCAGTTGCACTGACATCGCACATAATAAAAGTATTTGAGAGAGTGATTAGGAGTCAGGTCACCAATTTCATGGAGACCAATGACCTTCACAACCCAGGCCAACATGGATTTCGAGCGGGAAGATCGTGCCTCTCACAGCTACTTGAGCACTACGATAAAGTCACTGAGGCATTAGAAGAAAAACAGAATGCTGATGTGATATACACGGACTTCGCAAAGGCTTTCGATAAATGTGACCATGGCGTGATAGCACACAAAATGAAGTCAATGGGAATAACCGGTAAAGTAGGACGCTGGATACTCAGTTTTCTGTCAAACAGGACTCAGCGAGTAACGGTCAACCATATAAAATCTAGTCCAAGTGCAGTTAAAAGCTCTGTACCTCAGGGTACAGTCCTTGCACCGCTGCTTTTCCTTATTCTCATATCAGATATAGACAAAAATACAAGTCACAGCTTCGTATCATCCTTTGCAGATGACACAAAAATCAGTATGAAAATTACCTCGGCTGAAGACATTGAAAAACTTCAAGCTGATATTAATAAAGTTTTCGACTGGGCATCAGAAAATAACATGATGTTTAACAGTGATAAATTCCAGGTACTCAGGTACGGTAAAAATGAGGACCTTAAACATAATACAGAGTACAAAACACAATCAAATGTGCCCATAGTAGGAAAACAGCATGTAAAGGATTTGGGAATAATGATGTCTGACGACCTAACGTTTAGGGAGCATAACCAAGCAAATATTGCGACAGCCAGAAAAATGATAGGATGGATTACGAGAACTTTCAAATCCAGGGATCACATCACAATGCTTGTACTCTTCAAGTCACTTGTGCTGTCCCGTCTTGAGTACTGTTCAGTACTCACTTCCCCCTTCAGAGCAGGAGAGATTGCTGAAATAGAGGGAATACAGAGAACATATACAGCACGTATAGACGCGATAAAGCACCTAAATTATTGGGATCGTCTCAAAGCTCTCCAAATGTACTCACTAGAAAGAAGACGAGAGAGATATCAAATAATATACACCTGGAAGATACTGGAGGGCCAGGTCCCAAATCTACACAGTAAAATAACAACGTACTGGAGTGAACGATATGGAAGAAAATGCAGAATAGAACCAGTGAAGAGCAGGGGTGCCATAGGCACAATCAGAGAACACTGTATAAACATCAGAGGTCCACGGTTGTTCAACGTCCTCCCAGCAAGCATAAGAAATATTGCCGGAACAACCGTGGACATCTTCAAGAGGAAACTAGATTTATTCCTCCAAGGAGTTCCGGACCAGCCGGGCTGTGGTGGGTATGTGGGCCTGCGGGCCGCTCCAAGCAACAGCCTAGTGGACCAAACTCTCACAAGTCAAGCCTGGCCTCGGGCCGGGCTTGGGGAGTAGAAGAACTCCCAGAACCCCATCAACCAGGTAACCAGGTAAACTTGAATAGTGTTAAGACCTGCCTTGCACCACCGTACACAAGGCAAACAAAGTAACCCAGTTCTCCAGACAACAGATTTTGGGAAAAAAGTTTAAAGGTATAACAACGGGCCGTTTGATATACTTGTTCCATCAACGGAGCCCACCGTCCATGCTGAGGCTTGACCATAATTCACGAAAATGCGTAAAGTTTCTTAAATATAAATTTATATCGTACAACAGAATTGTGTGTAGTTAAGCGTAGGTTAGATTATTTGTTTTGTTTCTCTTGGTAATTGTGTGTGGTACGCGAGTGAAACATTTACAGTAGTAAGATTCGAACGTGGGAAGAAAGTGAAGCAATGTTTCACAAAAACTCTAATGCCAACAGAAACTAAACAATCTGACCTAAACTATCCAAGTCTATCTATATACAGTCATAAAATACATTAATGCTGTATATTCGAGAAAATGTATATTGTATTATACAGCACGTATAATTGACGAACGTGTCTGGAGCTTGGACGAGCACCGCCTGAGGATGGGTTGTGCCATCACAACCTGGAGCATACCTGGATATGGTTTCGAGAGTTGTTCTACTCCCCGAGCCCGGCCACGATCCCATCCTCATCCTCCCATACCCCAAAACCCATCCTCCGGGTTGTGATGGCACAACCCTCATTAATCAGTCCACACACTGATGAATGTGGGCCCCGAGCGGCGGGCCCCGAGCGGCGGGCCCAGTGTGGGGCTGGAGCGAGAAGCGCAGAAATGATGAAAGGAGACGGAACAGCGAGGACAAAATCCCCAAAAAATTTAAACTTTAAAATGAACGTAATAAGAAGTAGTACGACTGACGAATGAAGGGTGTAGGCAAAAGGAAACGAAGGGGGGGGGGGATATAATAGGGTAACGAAAATAAGAAGCGTGAGGGAATGATAAGAAAAGCCTCTAAAGCCTCTAGAAATGATACACTTGGATGAGGATTATTTTTTGTTTAGTGATCGTAGGAGAGATCATATATCATCAAATCAAATCATATATCAGACGTATCATATATCAGACATCAAATCATATATCAGACGTCGACCTATCCCCACTAGATTTTGAAGAAGCCATAAACAGTATGCCTATGCACTCTGCACCAGGCCCGGATTCTTGGAACTCCATATTCATCAAGAACTGTAAAAAACCACTATCGCAGGCCCTTCACATTCTGTGGAGACAAAGCCTAGATACTGGCGTTATCCCTGACATACTAAAAACAGCAGAGATAGCACCACTCCATAAAGGAGGAAATAAGGCAGAGGCAAAAAATTAGACCGATAGCACTAACATCGCACATCATAAAAATTTTTGAGAGAGTGCTAAGAAGTAAGATCACAAAATACATGGAATCACAGCATCTCCATAACCCCGGACAACATGGTTTCAGAACAGGGCGCTCTTGCCTGTCGCAGTTGCTGGACCACTATGATATGGCATTAGATGCTATGGAAGACAAACAAAACGCTGATGTAATTTACACAGATTTCGCAAAAGCTTTTGATAAATGTGACCATGGTGTTATTGCACATAAAATGCGTTCAAAAGGAATTACCGGGAAAATAGGCAGATGGATCTACAATTTCCTGACTAACAGAACCCAATGTCTAATAGTCAACAAAATAAAATCCAGCCAATCAACCGTGAAGAGCTCAGTCCCCCAGGGTACTGTGCTTGCTCCAGTACTTTTTCTCATCCTCATATCCGACATAGACAAGAACACAACCTATAGTACTGTATCATCCTTTGCAGATGACACTAGGATTTTCATGAGAGTTGGCAACATAGAGGACACAGCAAACCTCCAATCAGATGTAGATCAGGTCTTTCTATGGGCTACAGAAAATAATATGGTGTTTAACGAGGATAAGTTCCAGCTCATGCGCTACGAAAAAATTGAAAATATAAAAGCGGAAACCACGTACAAAACTCAGGCAAATCATAACATAGAACGAAAAGGCAATGTAAAGGATCTGGGTGTACTCATGTCGGAAGACCTTACCTTTAAAGAACACAATAAAGTAGCCATCACAACTGCAAGAAAAATGACAGGTTGGATAACAATTACTTTTCACACTAGAGATGCTATACCAATGATGATACTTTTCAAAACGCTTGTGCTCTCTAGAGTGGGGTAATGCTGCACAATGACAGCCCCTTTCAAAGCTGGAGAAATTGCTGACCTGGAGAGCGTGCAGAGATCCTTTACTGCTAGAATCCACTCAATAAAACATCTAAATTACTGGGACCGACTAAAGAGCCTAAATCTGTACTCCCTTGAGCGCAGGCGGGAGAGATACACAATAATTTACACGTGGAAAATATTAGAGGGGCTGGTCCCAAACCTGCACACGGAAATAACATCACATGAGACCAGAAGACATGGCAGGATGTGCAGAATACCCCCGTTGAAAAGCAGAGGTGCAACAGGTACTCTGAGAGAGAACTCTTTCAACATCAGAGGCCCGAGACTGTTCAACACGCTTCCGCTACACATAAGGGGCATAACTGGCAAACCCCTCACAGTGTTCAATAGAGAACTGGATAAGCACCTCCAAAGGATACCTGATCAACCAGGCTGTGACTCATACGTCAGGCTGCGAGCAACCGCGTCTAACAGCCTGGTTGATCAGTCCAGCAACCAGGAGGCCTGGTAAACGACCGGGCCGCGGGGACGCTGAGCCCCGGAAGCACCTCAAGGTTACCTCAAGGTTACCTCAAGGAGATGACAATACACCCCCCCCACCCACCTACCACCCAGGGTCAGCCTCCTGCAAGTCAAGATTAACGTTACCGACAAAGAGAACGCAGACGTGATAAGCAGGACTGAGTTACGTCCGTGTAAAGTGAGCGGCATATCGGGAACCCGGCGGTGAAACACTGCAACCACGTGCTGCCTGCTCCCTCCTTTGGAGCATACCCGGAGCATACCTGGAGAGGGTTCTAGGAGTTGTTCAACACTCCGAAACCGGCCTGAGGCCAGGCTCGACTTGCAGGCGATGAGCCACAATAACGTGGCTGAAGAATGTTGACCAGACAACACACTAGATAATCGACCATTCAATTATACAATCGACCATTCTCAAGTCGATTGTCTTGATCGACTTGAGACCTGACAATTGACTTGAGAATGGTCCAGGACGGACCGAAACGTCGTCGTCCCTTCACCTTCTAGTGTGTGGTCTGGTCAACAGGCTCGACATGGGATAACTTGGTCCAATTTTGGCGTTTCTCTCACTGTCTTGTGTGGCAGTGAATACCAGCACCACTTCTTCCTCTGCAAAAGTAAGGTGCAAATATAAGCCCAGAGGCACAAAAAGGTACACTCATGTTACTCAACACTACTGTTATGACAAAATCACAGAAGCCTTAGAAGAAAAGCTAAATGCAGATGTTATATACACAGACTTTGCAATAGCATTCGACAAATGTGACAATGGAGTGATAGCCCATAAAATGATATCAATACGAATAACAGGTAAAGTGGGGCGTTGTTTTTTTCAACTTTAAAAAACTCTGTACCCTAGGGCATAGTCTTAGCACCGCTGCTATTTCTCATTCTTATCTCGGATATAGACAAAAATACTAGTCACAGCTTCGTGCAATTCTTTGCTGATGATACAAAAATCAGAATGAAAATGAAGAGACTAAAAACTTCGAACCGATATTAATAAAAGTATTTGTTGGGCAACGGAAAATAACATGATGTTTAACGGTGACAAATACCAGGTACTGACGTATGATGTAAACGAGGAACATAAACCAAACACAAGGTACAGGACACAATCAGACCTACTCATAGAAGAATTGCAAAATGCAAAAGATCTGGGAATTATGATGTCTGACGACCTGACATTTAGTGAACATAACCGAGCAAATATGGAGGCGGCCAGGACAATGATAGGATGGATTATGAGAACGTTCAAATCCAGAGACCCACAGCAATGTTAATACTATTTAAATCACTGGTGCTGTCCCTTCTTGAGTATTGCTCGGTACTCACTTCCCCTTTCAGAGCAGGAGAGATCTCCGAATTAGAAGGAATACAGACAACATATACGGCACGCATACAAACTATAAAACATTTAAATTATTGGGACCGTCTCAAAGCTCTCAAAATGTACTCTTTGGAGTACAAAGGAGACGAGAAAGCTATCAAATAATATATACATGGAAGATACTTGAAGACCAGGTCCCAAATTTGCACAGTAGAATAACAACATACTGGAGCGAAAGACACGGAAGGAAATGCAGAATAGAACCAGTGAAGAGTATAAGTGCCATTGGCACAATCAGAGAACACTGTCTGAACATCAGAGGTCCACAGCTGTTCAACACCCACCCAGCAAGTATTACAAATATTGCTAGAACGAAGGAATATGCATTCAAGAGGCACTTAGATAAGTTCTTGCAAGAAGTGCCGGACAAACCAGGTTGTAGTGGATACATGGGCCTGCGGGCCGCTCCAAGCAACAGCCTGTTGGACCAAGTTATCACAAGTTGAGCCTGGCCTCAGGCCGAGCTCGGACAGTAGAACAATTCCCAGAACCCTCTCCAGGTATGCTCCAGGTACGACGCACAGCAGGTAGCGTCAGGTATCGGGTAATGTGACAATAAGTAGCAGCAGGAAGCGGAGGGACTCACAGCAGGTAGCGTCAGGTTTCAGGTAATAAGCTTGAGTAGCGGGCACCTGTAACCGGAGGCAGGTGATCAGGTTGCTGGCGTGTGGCGGGCACATGCCCACACGGAGACGGGGCTGGGTATCCTGGCAGGAAGGGCCACGGGGGAACACAGCACCAATAAGATCATTTCACAGGAAGCAGTGTGGAGGGTGGTACCTCCACACTGTACCAACACCACCTACATCCTCCCACACCCTTACAATATGAAGAATACACCGTATGATAACCTTGCTTTTCCTATGCACAGGAGCTTGCTTACACACGACTACAAGCTCTTTAGTGTTACATTAAAATAGTTAAACGTATAATTTATGACTTTCTAACATTCAGTTGTATATTGTATAATTCAATGTATTTTAGAAAACAGTCAATACATGTAAACTCTTTCATGGAATAAAGTTCTTGCAGGAATTGATTGTTCTTGCCGGAGGCGGATAGTTTATTGTGCATCCAATAGTGTTCCTGTGAGTGGTAGTTTATTGTGCACCCAATACTCATCCTGTGAGCGGTAGTTTATTGTGCACCCAATACTCATCTTGTGAGTGGTAGTTTATTGTGCACCCAATACTCATCCTGTGAGTGGTAGTTTATTGTGCACCCAATACTCATCTTGTGAGTGGTAGTTTATTGTGCACCCAATACTCATCCTGTGAGTGGTAGTTTATTGTGCAACCAATAGTCATCCTGTGAGTGGTAGTTTATTGTGCACCCAATAGTCATCCTGTGTGTGGTAGTTTATTGTGCACCCAATACTCATCTTGTGAGTGGTAGTTTATTGTGCACCCAAATACTCATCTTGTGAGTGGTAGTTTATTGTGCACCCAATAGTCATCCTGTGAGCGGTAGTTTATTGTGCACCCAAATACTCATCTTGTGAGTGGTAGTTTATTGTGCACCCAATACTCATCTTGTGAGTGGTAATTTATTGTGCACCCAATAGTCATCCTGTGAGCGGTAGTTTATTGTGCACCCAAATACTCATCTTGTGAGTGGTAGTTTATTGTGCACCCAATACTCATCCTGTGAGTGGTAGAGCAAAATAAAAAAAAATAAGCTCTTAATCAGACCACGGCGGAAATTCTTACATTAACAACATCTAACCTGCACACACCTCCTTAATTATGTCAGCTAGATAAAGAAAAAGCTGCAATATCTGTTGTTTTCCGTTATTATACAAAAGGTAGGTAGGTCATTTGTTTATACATACAACAACTGATACGGGGTATTACAGAATCATAGAGCTGCTGTGTGTTAATGTTCACATTACACAGCTAATTCATTAGTCATTAATCTACTAGCGGCAGAACATATATATAATGCAAGGATTTCATATATTTTATCATTTGTAATACGATGGTTTGCCATTTCGTGCTGTGAGAGTTTAGATTTGTCTCTAAATGGCTCAATTGTCGTCGTCTAAGATGTAATGATCTAATGTCCTTGGTGTTTGGCCACACTACACATTACTACATTTACAGCCCTGTACAGAACTGCAAAAGATACCTGCAGCCACGTTGTACTGAAGCAGTACCAATGTCATGGAAGACAATGGAAGACGCTCATGCAATTAATATTCACGACGGGAAAGATACATAATAATTTACACGTGGAAAATATTAGCGGGGCTGGTCCCAAACCTGCACACAGAAATAACACCACATGAGACCAGAAGACATGGCAGGATGTGCAGAATACCCCCGTTGAAGAGCAGAGGTGCAACAGGTACTCTGAGAGAACTATCAACATCAGAGGCCCGAGACTGTTCAACACGCTTCCACTACACATAAGGGACATACCTGGCTGACCAATCAGTGTTCAAGTTAGAACTTAATAATCACCTCCAAACGATGCTTGATCAACCAGGCTGTGATTCATACGTCAGGCAGCCAGTAGCCGCTCGTTGCCTGATTGAGCAGACAATCAACCAGGTCTGGTCAGACACCAGGCCGCGGGAACGTTGATCTTGGGAATCATCACAAAGTAACCGTAAGGTGACCACAGGGCGTGGTGAGGTCTGTTAGTGTGATGATTTTGTTACTTGCATCACTCACACGTATTGACACATTCCATTGTATTAAACAGTGGATCTGCTAGTTCCGGTTTGCACTCTTCTACTTTCTTCAAATTCATTTGATTGTTGTCGTCTAATGAAACATTTAAGGGTTCTATTTGGTCGCACAAATTTACCATCAACAATGTCATTATATGTAAAGTTTGGACTGGCTTCAGCAGAAGCCCCCAGACTCACTATGGATTCAGTTGAATTTGAGTTTGTATAACTTATACCATGTCGTGGTACAGAGGGGTAAGGTATGCGGCTGGGAGTACTCTGATCACTGGTTGGAGTCACCTCAGTGCCCCAATCAATTCTCTTATTGTCTGTACTTACTGCAAGCTTAACAAGGGCATCAACATTATCATGGTACTCAAGGTACAGTCCTTACACCGCTGCTTTTCCTTATTCTCGTATCAGATATAGACAAAAATACAAGTCACAGCTTCGTATCATCCTTTGCAGATGACACAAAAATCAGCATGAAAATTACCTCGGCTGAAGGCATTGAAAAACTACAAGCAGATATTAATAGAGTTTTCGACTGGACAGCAGAAAATAACATGATGTTCAACAATGATAAATTCCAGGTACTCAAGTACGGCAAAAATGAGGACCTTAAACATAATACAGAGTACAAAACACCATCAAATCTGCCCATAGTAGGAAAGCAGCATGTAAAGGATTTGGGAATGATGATGATTGACGACCTAACGTTTAGGGAGCATAACCAAGCAAATATTGCGTCAGCCAGAAAAAGATGGGATGGATCACGAGAACTTTCAAATCAAGGGATCCCATCACAATGGTTGTACTCTTCAAGTCACTTGTGTTGTCCCGTCTTGAGTACTGCTCAGTACTCACTTCCCCCTTCAGAGGAGGAGAGATTGCTGAAATAGAGGGAATACAGAGAACATATACGGCACGCATAGACGAGATAAAGCACCTAATTTATTGGGATCGTCTCAAAGCTCTCCAAATGTACTCTCTAGAAATGAGACGAGGGAGATACCAAATAATATACACATGGAAAATACTGGAGGGCCAGGTCCCATATCTGCACAGTAAAATAACAACGTACTGGAGTGAACGATATGGAAGAAAATGCAGAAAAGAACCAGTGAAGAGCAGGGTGCCATAGGCACAATCAGAGAACACTGTATAAACATCAGAGGTCCGCGGTTGTTCAACGTCCTCCCAGCGACTATAAGAAATATTGCCAGAACAACCGTGGACATCTTCATGAGAAAACTATATTATTTTCTCCAAGGAGTGCCGGACCAACCGAGCTGTGGTGGGTATGTGGGCCTGCGGGCCGCTCCAAGCAACAGCCTAGTGGACCAAACTCTCACAAATCAAGCCTGGCCTCGGGCCGGGCTTGGGGAGTAGAATAACTCCCAAAGCCCCCATCAAGCAGGTAGTAGTAGAGTAGTTCTACTACTACCAGGAATAGAACTACTCTCCAAGTTGTTCTACTTGGGGAGTAGAACAACTCTCAGAATCCACTACAGTTACACTCCATGGAGTGATAACGGCCCTGACTAGTCGGGGATATATTGCTTGCGACCCAAGAGCACTATATTGACCATCTTCAGGGTCTCGAGCAACGTATTTCATACTTTCAGGCAGTGAGATGACAGGTGACACTATGCCATGAATACTAGTTTATCCGTACCTAACGTGGAGTTATCCGTCACGTTGTGGCGTGCCCATTCCAGTAGCGAGTTAACACTTGTATATAGTTAAGGATTACGGTGAACAAGAGATCATTACAACTCACCCGAGGAGCGGGGTTGGGCAGGGAGAGAGGGAAGGGCCGCCTCTTACTCTCGCAAACACATACCTGCAATAAAGAGAAACAATATACACACACACACACACACCACAAAACTCCCACTAATTAACTACGACAAATATTGGTCCAGCACACTTATGATGCCGGCAAGTAATCCATAGAGAAACTTTTACAAATAAATTCCTCGTAACTGCTGGGTGACCAGCTTTCCTTAAATATAACAAAATATATAACAAAGAATAAAATAATACACGAACACTTCAGCAAGCCGCCAATATGAACTCGAATGTAGAGAAAACATGAACTTGTTAAGATACTGGTAACCCCATGATTGCCAGCTGAGCGGCCAACAACCCCCAGGACATGTTACACACATCTCATACAGATTCTCATCTAATTCGTCAAGCTTGGCCTCGGGCAGTCAAGCTTGGCCACGAGCCAGGCTTGGGGAGTAGAAGAACTCCCAGAACCCCATCAACCAGGTAATGGAAAATGAGAAAGCTTTCACGGCGTCCTAACAAAGCCGTTGGAGTCATGCAAACAAATATCCCTGTAACCTTACCTTGAGGTTACCTTGAGGTGTTTCCGGAGCTTAGCGTCCCCGCGGCCCGGTCTCTGATCAGGCCTCCGAGTTGCTGGACTGGTCAACCAGGCTGTCGAACGCGGCTGCTCGCAGCCTGACGCATGAATTAGGTTAGGCCTGGTTGATCAGGTATCCTTTGGTCTTCTTTATCCAGTTCTCTCTTGAACACTGTGAGGGGTCGGCCAGTTATGTCCCTTATGTGTAGTGGAAGCGTGTTGAACAGTCTCGGGCCTCTGATGTTGATAGAGTTCTCTCTCAGAGTACCTGTTGCACCTCTGCTCTTCAACGGGGGTATTCTGCACATCCTGCCATGCCTTCTGGTCTCATGTGATGCTATTTCTATGTTCAGATACCTGGTTGATGGGGTTCTGGGAGTTTTTCTACTTCCCAAGCCCGGCCCGAGGCCAGGCTTGACTTGTGAGAGTTTGGTCCACTAGGCTGTTGCTTGGAGCGGCTGCAGGCCCACATACCCACCACAGCCTGGTTGGTCCGGAACGTCTTTTAGAAAACTGTCTAGTTTTCTCTTGAAGATGTGCACGGTTGTTCCGGCAATATTTCTTATAGTCGCTGGGAGGACGTTGAACAACCGCGGACCTCTGATGTTTATACAGTGTTCTCTGATTGTGCCTATGGCACCTCTGTTCTTCACTGGTTCTATTCTGCATTTTCTTCCATATCGTTCACTCCAGTTCGTTGTTATTTTACTGAGTAGATTAGGGACCTGGCCTTCCAGTATTTTCCATGTGTATATTATTTGGTATCTCTCTCGTCTTCTTTCTAGTGAGTACATTTGGAGAGCTTTGAGACGATCCCAATAATTTAGGTGCTTTATCTCGTCTATGCGTGCCGTATATGTTCTCTGTATTCCCTCTGTTTCAGCAATCTCTCCTGCTCTGAAGGGGGAAGTGAGTACTGAGCAGTACTCAAGACGGGACAACACAAGTGACTTGAAGAGTACAACCATTGTGATGGGATCCCTGGATTTGCAAGTTCTCGTAATCCATCCTATCATTTTTCTGGCTGACGCAACGCAGATATAAAAGAAGTCCCTCAAATATCTTCCACGTGTAGATTACTATATTTCTCTCTCGCCTGCGCTCTAGAGACTACAGATTTAGAACTTTTAATCGGTCCAAATAATTTAGATGTTATACAGAATGGATTCTAGCAATAAAGGATCTTTGCACGTTATCTAGGTCAGCAATTTCTCCGACTTTGAATGGGTTTGTTAGTGCAAGAATATTCCACCCCTAGAGAGCACTAGTGTCTTAAAAGTATCATTGGTATGGCATCCCTTGTGTGGAAGGTCATTGTTATCCAACCTGTCATTTTTCTTGCAGTCGTGACAGTTACTTTATGGTGTTCTGTAAAGGTAAGGTCTTCTGACATAGCTAGTCCTAGGTCCCTTACATTGCTTTTGCATTCTGTAGTGTGATTTGAGTTTTACATTCGCTTTCCGTTTATATATTTTAGTGTTTCATAGCGTAGGAGCTGGAACTTATCTTCATTAAACATCATATTATCTGTGGTTCATTGAAAGACCAGAGTAACATCAGATTGGAGGTTTGCCGTGTCCTCTATACTATCTACTCACATGAAAATCCTGGTGTCATCTGTAAATGATGACACTTGATGATGACACTTGATGATGACACAAGGTTCGTATCCTTGTCTTTCTATATCTGACATGAGAAAACGTACCGTAGCAAGTACGGTAACCCTGGGGGACTGAGGGGGGGGGGGGATGATGTCACCAAGGAGGGCAGAAATAGCCAAAGCTATCCTATCCTTTTGAGAAGTATCTTATTATCTTAATAAACGTACGTGAACGTCGCCAAGACGGAGGGTGGGGGGGGGGGGGGGAATACACAAGTTCGCGTCATAATAACAAAACAATTCATATGAGACAATGATGAAGTAAGTTTAGTGTAGGCACCTGACAGCTGGGTGGACAGCTTTTCGGATTCGTAGTCCTGAGGTTCCGGGTTCGATCCCCGGTGGAGGCGGAGACAAATGGGCAAAATGTTTCTTTGACCCTGATGCCCCTGTTACCTAGCGGTAAATAGGTACTTGGGAGTTGACAGCTGCTACGGGCTGCTTCCGGGGTGGGGGGGGGGGTGGGGATGGTGTAACAAAAAGGAGGTCTGATCGAGGACCGGGCCGCGGGGACGCTAAGCCCTGAAATCATCTGAAGATAGAGATGAAGAGTGATGGAGGGAGGTGCAAGACGGTCAAGGTGTGACCCACAGAGATGACTGGCTACAGTAACCACCCCACAACACTACCTCCACTCTCACACACCACCGACCCGTCACCCACCCATCACCCACCCACCCACCTATCACCCGCCCATACCACCCGCCCATCACCCACCCACCCACCCACCCATCAAACCCATCATCCTCTCCCTTGGTGTTTAAGGGAAGATGCTACAGTGACGTCATGTTATAGGTCTCCTAGTCTCATATCACGTTTGTCAGCGTCCGGTGGACACACCTTGCATCCTGGTGTATACACCAGGATAACATACATATGCAGGATAATACATAATACACCACACGTATTGCTACTTACGCAACATATTAGCATTGTTACAAGTTGCAGCAGGATACTGTACAACAGGGGTTATTCATCTTTCTACCATTAGTGACCCATAATGTGTTACTGACCCACAAAATGGTCCCTTCTACCCACATCGCCAGACTGTCCAAACAAAAACAAAAAATGAGGACCTTAAACATAATACAGGGTACAAATCACAATCGAATCTGCCCATAGTAGAAAAACAGCATGTAAAGGATTTGGGAATAATTGTGTCCGACGACCTAACGTTTAGGGAGCATAACCAAACAAATATTGCGTCAGCCAAAAAAAATGATAGGATGGATTACGAGAACTTTCAAATCCAGGGATCCCATCACAATGGTTGTACTCTTCAAGTCACTTGTGTTGTCCCGTCTTGAGTACCGCTCAGTACTCACTTCCTGGTTGATACCTGGTTGATACCTGGTTGGTTGATACCTGGTTGATGGGGTTCTGGGAGTTCTTCTACTCCCCAAGCCCGGCCCGAGGCCAGGCTTGACTTGTGAGAGTTTGGTCCACTAGGCTGTTGCTTGGAGCGACCCGCAGGCCCACATACCCACCACAGCCCGGCTGGTCCGGAACTCCTTGGAGGAATAAATCTAGTTTCCTCTTGAAGATGTCCC
>WNGS01168065.1:0-10340 GCA_020271785.1 Procambarus virginalis | reverse complement strand
GTATATTATTTGGTGTCTCTCTCGTCTCCTTTCTAGTGAGTACATTGGAGAGCTTTGAGACGATCCCAATAATTTAGGTGCTTTATCTCGTCTATGCGTGCCGTATATGTTCTCTGTATTCCCTCAATTTCAGCAATCTCTCCTGCTCTGAAGGGGGAAGTGAGTACTGAGCAGTACTCAAGACGGGACAACACAAGTGATTTGAAGAGTACAACCATTGTGATGGGATCTCTGGACTTGAAAGTTCTCGTAATCCATCCTATCATTTTTCTGGCTGACGCAATACTTGTTTGGTTATGCTCCCTAAACGTTAGGTCGTCGGACATCATTATTCCCAAATCCTTGACATGCTGTTTTCCTACTATGGGAAGATTCGATTGTGTTTTGTACCCTGTATTATGTTTAAGATCCTCGTTTTTGCCGTATCTGAGTACCTGGAATTTATCACCGTTAAACATCATGTTATTTTCTGATGCCCAATCGAAAACTTTGTTAATATTTGTTTGTAGTTTATCAATGTCTTCAGCAGAGGTAATTTTCATGCTGATTTTTGTATCATCTGCAAAGGATGACATGAAGATGTGACTTGTGTTTTTGTCTATGTCTGATATGAGAATAAGGAACAGCAGTGGTGCAAGGACTGTACCTTGAGGTACAGAGCTTTTAACTGCGCTCGGACTCGATTTTACTTTATTGACTGTTACTCTTTGTGTTCTGTTCGACAGGAAATTGAGTATCCAGCGTCCTACTTTACCAGTTATACTCATTGACCTCATTTTGTGTGCAATCACTCCATGGTCACATTTGTCGAATGCCTTTGCAAAATGAACGCTATCAATATCAGAGGCCCGAGACTGGTCAACACGCTTCCACTACACATAAGGGACATAACTGGCCGACCCCTCACAGTGTTCAAGAGAGAAACTATCAACATCAGAGGCCCAAGACTGGTCAACACGCTTCCACTACACATAAGGGGCATAACTGACCGACCCCTCACAGTGTTCAAGAGAGAACTTGATAAACACCTCCAAAGCATACCTGATCAGCCAGGTTGTGATTCATATGTCAGGCTGCGTTGACCAGTCCAGCAACCAGGAGGCCTGGTTGAGGACCGGGCCGCAGGGACGTTGATCCTCGTCATCATCTTAAGGTAAATAAGTAATTATCCTCAATATGGTCCTGACAAGAGTTGAGTATTTCTGACCAGCGCCTCCAGAGAGCTTACAGGAGCACATCTCAACACTACGGGCCACCAGCGACCGTGCCACAGCTCAACACGCAACCTTCTCCTTACCCAGTACACCTTAACCAATAGGACGAGAAAACTGGTAGCTGCTACAATGGCAAGCGCTCACACAGTACATACCTGGCAGTGCGTACACTGTTGACGCAGGCCAACACAACACGACACTTTCACCACTAGTTGGAAGTAATGGTTTAAGTAACTGTGTTACTGGCTACAATGGTGGAGATTATTGGTCCACTCTCGCCCAGTACAACGTGAGCTTTCACAGCCTTCCTGGAACGTTAGTTGAAACACAGATGACAGCTTCCACTTCTAGCTTCTTCCCACGCTGTGGGAATTATAATACTGATGGGGCGATCTCCCACTCTAGTGCACCCCACCCCCCACAACCCAACCACTTGGGCTGGACGGTAGAGCGATGGTCTCGCTTCATGCAGGTCGGCGTTCAATCCCCGACCATCCAAGTGATTGGGGCACCATTCCTTCCCCCCGTCCCATCCCAAATCCTTATCCTGACCCCTTCCCAGTGCTATATAGTCGTAATGGCTTGGCGCTTTCCCTTAATAATTCCTTCCTTCACCCCCCCCCCCCACAATAGTGCTCGTCCCACACTAGTGCACCTCTCCTCCCTCCACACTACTGCACCACCCCCCCCCATCATCAAATAATAACAAGTCAACAAAAGCAACAATGGGGCTGCTATCCATAAGAGTGAACTTGACGCACAATTTAACACTGGCGGCCACAAAAACCTCACTAAATTAGGCTTACGAGCGTCTCCATGAATGACCAACCTGCGTTCTTTTAACTCATTCAAACTCGGGGACTAAAACACCTCAGCACTGGTCTGCCAACTCCAGAGATGACACTGCCACCTGCAGCTATTTATACGCCTGGGTGGTGCAGGGGGTCAGGCGCCTCCACCAGCCGCCAACACTGTGTTCCAATCAGCCAGATCATCAACACTGTGCGTTGTCTTGCGATCATTCACAGCCACCGTCGCCATAGTTGTTAGTCTCAACTATGTGCACGATGTGTGGCTAGAATGTCAGTGTGACAAACGACGGAAATGAGTGTATTGATGAGTCTACGTCAATGTTGTTTATGGAGGAGGCAGTGTGGCTGGGGTGTTGTGACCGGCCATAACTGCCAGCCTCGTCACAGTTCATGATGATTACCTCGTTAATGAGCCCGCATGTTACGTCAGCCTCCTCATCTCCCACCATCTCCACTTTAAAAGGCCGCTCCACCACTCCTCTTGCTTCCCAGTCTCCCTCACCGCCCTCTATATTCTCTCTCCTTCAATTCTGTCTTTCTACACCCATATTCCTTGGTGTGGTCTACGCTTCCCCTCGTCAAGTCTGGAAGAGGGGAGGTCCTACCCTAACTCCCTCTTTATCACATATTCTTCCTGTTAATCCAGCAGCCAATATTTCCCTGTTCTCTTACGGTAGACGGCATTAGGGACCCAAGAGGGGGGAAATTACCAGGAAAAAGCGCCAAGCGCTTACGACTACTATATAGCACTTGAGCGCGTGCAGAGGACGACCTTGAGGACAACACAAGGAGGAGAAAGAAACGTCAAGGATGTGGAAGTGAAGCATCAATACCCGGACGAGACAATACCTCACCTCAAGCTTGACGACCCCGAGTGTGTTGTAAATACCACACACCCACATGAACACCTCGCTCTCCACACACTTAAGGCCTCTTCAGCTGAAATACCACTCAGCAATAAGATGCGAATGCCTCAGACAAGTGTCGAGTGCCTCAACACCGACAAGTGTCGAGTGCCTCAACACGGACAAGTGTCGAGTGCCTCAACACAGACAAGTGTCGAGTGCCTCAACACGGACAAGTGTCGAGTGCCTCAACACAGACAAGTGTCGAGTGCCTCAACACAGACAAGTGTCGAGTGCCTCAACACGGACAAGTGTCGAGTGCCTCAACACAGACAAGTGTCGAGTGCCTCAACACGGACAAGTGTCGAGTGCCTCAACACGGACAAGTGTCGAGTGCCTTAACACGGACAAGTGTCGAGTGCCTCAACACGGACAAGTGTCGAGTGCCTCAACACAGACAAGTGTCGAGTGCCTCAACACAGACAAGTGTCGAGTGCCTCAACACAGACAAGTGTCGAGTGCCTCAACACGGACAAGTGTCGAGTGCCTCAACACAGACAAGTGTCGAGTGCCTCAACACGGACAAGTGTCGAGTGCCTCAACACGGACAAGTGTCGAGTGCCTCAACACAGACAAGTGTCGAGTGCCTCAACACAGACAAGTGTCGAGTGCCTCAACACGGACAAGTGTCGAGTGCCTCAACACAGACAAGTGTCGAGTGCCTCAACACGGACAAGTGTCGAGTGCCTCAACACGGACAAGTGTCGAGTGCCTCAACACGGACAAGTGTCGAGTGCCTCAACACGGACAAGTGTCGAGTGCCTCAACACAGACAAGTGTCGAGTGCCTCAACACAGACAAGTGTCGAGTGCCTCAACACGGACAAGTGTCGAGTGCCTCAACACGGACAAGTGTCGAGTGCCTCAACACAGACAAGTGTCGAGTGCCTCAACACGGACAAGTGTCGAGTGCCTCAACACGGACAAGTGTCGAGTGCCTCAACACGGACAAGTGTCGAGTGCCTCAACACGGACAAGTGTCGAGTGCCTCAACACAGACAAGTGTGCAATCGTAGGACGATTATTAGACTACTCCTCACTACTCACTAGAAGACAGAAGACTTAGGGGAGAGATCACCACCTATAACATTCTCAGAGGAATTAACAGGATAGATAAACAGTTTAACACGGGTGGCACGCAAACAAGGGGACACAGGTGGAAACTACCTAAATAAGCCACAGGAACACTAGAAAGAACTTTGTTCAGAGTAGTTAACAAATGGAATGCATTAGACAGTGATGTGGTGGAGGTCAGTGATCTGACGCCATACCAGCTTCAAATGTAGATATGATAGAGCCCAGTAGGCTCAGGACATTGTGCATCAGTTGATTGACAGTTGACAGGCGGGACCAAAGAGCCAGAGCTCAACCCTCGCAAGCACAACTCGTTAAGTACATATATACACATACACCTGCTTGATAGGGTTCTGGGACTTCTACTCCCCAAGCCCGGCCTGATGCCTGGCTTGACTTGTGAGAGTTTGGTCCACCAGGTTGTTGCTTGGAGCGGCCCGCAGGCCCACATACCCACCACAGCCCGGTTGGTCCGGCACGTTTTTTTTTTTTTTAAACAATCTAATTTTATCTTGAAGATGTCCACAGTTGTTCCGGCAATATTTCTTATGCTCGTTGGGAGGACGTTGAACAACCGCGGACCTCTGATGTTTATACAGTGTTCTCTGATTGTGCCTATGGCACCTCTGCTCTTACACACGTGTGTGTAAACCATGAAAATTAACACGTGACGAAAATTGTGATATCACACAGATGATATATATTATATATTATATATATATATATATATATATATATATATATATATATATATATATATATATATATATATATATATATATAATCACTGAATTATTTGAGCCGTCCAGTATTGGAACGTGCACGACCACGGCTCCTCCCACTGGTACACAGCACTAATACCACTACACCAGCTGTTGCCTGTATGTTGACAGATCCTGCAAGTAAAATGCTTCCACTCAAGTTCCATGGCCAACCAATACCTAATCAACCAGGCTGTGATTCACACGTCAGGCTGCGAGCACCCGTGTCCAACACCCTAGTTGACCAGACCACCAACCGGGCCGCCTGGTCGGAGACCGGCCCGCGGGGCCATTGATCCCCGGAAGCTACACAAAGTAGGTATGGCCGTCAGTGGTGCCTTGTAGTGTCACCGGCGGCGCCACGGGTGGTGCGCCAGGTTGCCGGCGCCAGATTACTCCAACAAAAACGTGTGAATTTAGCCTTAAAAACCTCACACCTTTGTTCCCGTAAAGATTCTTATATTTTGCGGCGGAAGATTATGAGAGCGGTTGACCTGTGACGTCCAGACACTTGTCTGCTTCTGGCCCTCCTTCTGCTCACCTTAATGTACACGTTACTCCCTCGCTCCAATATGTTACTTTTATTGTGCCGACTTGGAATTGGATTCTACTTTGTATTTATTATGTATTTATTAGCAAATCCGTCTCTCGTCTCCATTCCGGGTTAGACAAATTATATGTTCGGAGGTGATTTTAGTAGTGTAAGGCGGTGAGGGATCTGTGTGTGTTCTACCCCGGCGGTGGATGACTACCCCGGGTGTACCAACTGGCGGTGGATGACTACCCCGGGTGTACCAACTGGCGGTGGATGTCTACCCCGGGTGTACCAACTGGCGGTGGATGTCTACCCCGGGTGTACCAACTGGCGGTGGATGTCTACCCCGGGTGTACCAACTGGCGGTGGATGTCTACCCCGGGTGTACCAACTGGCGGTGGATGTCTACCCCGGGTGTACCAACTGGCGGTGGATGTGTACCCCGGGTGTACCAACTGGCGGTGGATGTCTACCCCGGGTGTACCAACTGGCGGTGGATGTCTACCCCGGGTGTACCAACTGGCGGTGGATGTCTACCCCGGGTGTACCAACTGGCGGTGGATGTCTACCCCGGGTGTACCAACTGGCGGTGGATGTCTACCCCGGGTGTACCAACTGGCGGTGGATGTCTACCCCGGGTGTACCAACTGGCGGTGGATGACTACCCCGGTGTACCAACTGGCGGTGGATGTCTACCCCGGGTGTACCAACTGGCGGTGGATGTCTACCCCGGGTGTACCAACTGGCGGTGGATGTCTACCCCGGGTGTACCAACTGGCGGTGGATGTCTACCCCGGGTGTACCAACTGGCGGTGGATGTCTACCCCGGGTGTACCAACTGGCGGTGGATGTCTACCCCGGGTGTACCAACTGGCGGTGGATGTGTACCCCGGTGTACCAACTGGCGGTGGATGTCTACCCGGGTGTACCAACTGGCGGTGGATGTCTACCCCGGGTGTACCAACTGGCGGTGGATGTCTACCCCCGGTGTACCAACTGGCGGTGGATGTCTACCCGGGTGTACCAACTGGCGGTGGATGTCTCCCCGGGTGTACCAACTGGCGGTGCATGTCTACCCGGGTGTACCAACTGGCGGTGCATGTCTACCCCGGGTGTACCAACTGGCGGTGCATGTCTACCCCGGGTGTACCAACTGGCGGTGCATGTCTACCCCGGTGTACCAACTGGCGGTGCATGTCTACCCCGGGTGTACCAACTGGCGGTGGATGTCTACCCCGGGTGTACCACTGGCGGTGCATGTCTACCCCGGGTGTACCAACTGGCGGTGCATGTCTACCCCGGGTGTACCAACTGGCGGTGCATGTCTACCCCGGGTGTACCAACTGGCGGTGCATGTCTACCCCGGGTGTACCAACTGGAGAAGGATGTTTTGTCCAGTCTCATTACCCATCTTATCATTTTCCTGGTAAATGTTGTCGGTGAGTGTTCTTTCTAAACGTTAAAATCCATCATTTTGCATTCCATAGCACGTAGCGAAAGAGAGAAATCATAATTTACATCTTGATAATTTGTAAACGCCACATTTAAGCTAAATAATTTCTACCGCGAGTAAAGGGCATAGTTGAATGTGTAAATCAGCCTGACAGACTTTATAACTGTGTCTCAAATGGAACTTAATCAACACCTCCAAAGGGAATCTGATCAACCAAGTTGGGATTCAAACGTCAGCGTGCAAGCTGCATGCACCAACCGTGTTAAAATCAAGAAACCAGGAGACCAGGTCAATAACCTATCAGTAGGGAAACAACCAGGAATCACTACATGCAACTTTTCACACCATATAGTAAGTATCGTTCGCAATAGCAAATTATTATCATCATTATGTTATAAATTTCAGCATAGCCTGGTTGATGAGAGCACCAGTCAGGAGGCCAGGTCAGGAGGCCAGGTCAGGAGGCCAGGTCAGGAGGCCAGGTCAGGAGGCCAGGTCAGCAGGCAGGTCAGGAGCCAGGTCAGCAGGCCAGGTCAGGAGGCCAGGTCAGCAAGTCAGGTCAGCAAGTCAGGAGGCCAGGTCAGGAGGCCAGGTCAGCAGGCCAGGTCAGCAGGCCAGGTCAGGAGGCCAGGTCAGGAGGCCAGGCCAGCAGGCCAGGCCAGCAGGCCAGGTCAGGAGGCCAGGTCAGAGGCCAGGTCAGGAGGCCAGGTCAGCAGGCCAGGTCAGCAGGCCAGGTCAGGAGGCCAGGTCAGCAGTTCAGGTCAGGAGGCCAGGTCAGCAGTTCAGGTCAGGAGGCCAGGTCAGGAGGCCAGGTCAGCAGGCCAGGTCAGCAGGCCAGGTCAGCAGGCCAGATCAGGAGGCCAGGTCAGGAGGCCAGGTCAGGAGGCCAGGTCAGCAGGCCAGGTCAGGAGGCCAGGTCAGCAGGCCAGGTCAGGAGGCCAGGTCAGCAAGTCAGGTCAGCAAGTCAGGAGGCCAGGTCAGGAGGCCAGGTCAGCAGGCCAGGTCAGGAGGCCAGGTCAGGAGGCCAGGTCAGGAGGCCAGGTCAGGAGGCCAGGTCAGGAGGCCAGGTCAGCAGGCCAGGTCAGAAGGCCAGGTCAGCAGGCCAGGTCAGGAGGCCAGGTCAGCAGTTCAGGTCAGGAGGCCAGGTCAGCAGTTCAGGTCAGGAGGCCAGGTCAGCAGGCAGGTCAGCAGGCCAGGTCAGCAGGCCAGATCAGGAGGCCAGGTCAGGAGGCCAGGTCAGGAGGCCAGGTCAGGAGGCCAGGTCAGGAGGCCAGGTCAGCAGGCCAGGTCAGCAGGCCAGGTCAGGAGGCCAGGTCAGGAGGCCAGGTCAGGAGGCCAGGTCAGGAGGCCGGGCCGCCAGGGCACTTGTTCTCAGAATCACCACCTTGAACCTTGAAGCTTCAAGGTATAGTCAGCAACAGCTACTTTGGTTACGTGGACTAACTGTGAAGGATGAAGACTAATAATGCCCGTCTCGAATCATCGCTTCCAACATAGTCAGGTTGATAATATTTATTATACTGTGATGTTATCATAGTATTACATATTTAACACAGTATTACATATATAATACATATTAATAATATAACACATACATAACACATTAGTTACACATCACAGTACCAGTATTATAATATACTGTGATATTATGCGCAATACTGATCTCAGGTTGACATATTACAAAATATTTGTAATCTCATAACGATAGAGTACATATTTTCCACACGAAACCGGTTCACAAAGGTTGCTGACCCATCACCGTATGATGGGTGAGCAGCCTGCCCTCATCAAGAGCTCAAGAGACAGGCAGGCCAGCCTCACTCAACCTCATCACCAGCAAAGTAACAGTTAATGACCGTCAGTAATTGTTCGCCTCGCTGCCCTCCGTGCGTCTCAATTACCGCTACAAACGAGTTCCTTCCTTCAATTTCCCTCTTCTGGTGGTCCTTTCGTGAAGGATCCTTTCAGGTCCCGCTCATCATCACTGCTCTCACATTTGTTTATATTTTTCTTCTTACGTACCTCGGTTGACCTCATCCAAGTTTTCCTCTGTTCTCGACTTCCTTAGCTTTCTGTGTTTGGTCTCCCTTAGCTTTCCTGTCTTTGGTCTCCCTTAGCTTTCCTGTGTTTGGTCTCCCTTAGCTTTCCTGTGTTTGGTCTCCCTTAGCTTTCCTGTGTTGGTCTCCCTTAGCTTTCCTGTGTTTGGTCTCCATTAGCTTTCCTGTCTTTGGTCTCCCTTAGCTTTTCTGTGTCCTGGTACGAGTATACTCTTGTCCCCGGTATAATATGTCCCTTGTATACTCCCTCTTGTATTGAGGATTTTAGATTTGAGACCTCCTGGTCTATTGTACCACCAACTGTATAATTATTTCATTGCATCTGGTGTACTGGACGACATCAACATTTTATCCTAAATTTGCTTATCCATTTTAAAGAATGAAGAACAATTTTATATTATTTTAAGGTGCATCTCTTATGAACCCATCCCTGCCCTTGTGTGGCAGTGCACAATAGAAAGCTATGTTTACATATTCCTACATTAATACTACATTGATTGTAACCATGATATATGTGTGCTTCAGCCTACAGTTTAGACCTATTGTCTTGTGTATGACCCTCTGTCCTGCGTGACAGTGAACACCAGCATTATCCTCACTTTAATATGACTTAAATGAAATCCTCAGATCAGACAAAATTGTAATTAATTTTTGTCAATAAGATGTTAATAATAATAAATCCCTCCTGCATCACCGTCTCTCACCAGGTCGCATTTTCACCAGATTTAAGATGTTTTTTGAATGCTTCCTTCACTGTTCACTCTTCCCGCTACCCAAAGACTTTCCTGTCCTTACAGGCGGCTTCCCGTCCTTTGAGCTTTCCCAAATGGACACGTCTGGACTCTCTGGGTCGATCTGTCTTACCTGGATTTTACCTGGATGGGGTTCTGGAAGTTTCGCTACTTCCCAAGCCCGGTCTGGGGCCAGACTTCACTTGCGAGAGCTTGGTCCAACGGGCTGTTGTTCTTGTTTTGTGATACATCGTTCGTATTGAGCCTCGTTCAGGATTACCTCAGTGTTTACTTTTCCTCCTCTTGTAAGGTAGCTGGAGACCAGGTTGACGTCTTAACAGTCTAGAGCCATCTTCTCCCAGCTGCGGCCGCCTGCATCATTAATATATTCCTATCACCCTCTCACTGCTCCCAGAATAAGCCTTCGCGGCCAATTTTATTCAAGAGATTATCGGGAACTCGTGAAGGTGGTGATTTTGTTGTCCGGAAATCATGTTAAGGCAAACTTTGCTTGTCACACACATTGGCCTCCACCAGTCTATCGCAGCAAAGTATAGAGTCTATATATACCTCTTAAAAGCTACACAAGTTTAACTTTGATTAAAGCAGCAGATGGAAAAAAAATATACAATTTATTCTCTTGAAATTTAATGTCCAAGCTATTGGGTGTAAAATATGGTGGGCAGTTGTACTTTTATTGTGTGTGCTGTACCTGGACTTACCTGGACAGGGTTTCGGGAGTTATTCTACTCCCCAAGCCCGGCCGAGTTTCAGGTTCGACTTGTGATAACTTAGTCCA
>WNGS01168063.1:203433-215824 GCA_020271785.1 Procambarus virginalis | reverse complement strand
ACTCGGTAAGACTAATCTTTTGTCTGTGTAAAGCTTTCCTAAAGCATTTATTCACAGTGCCTACCATGCACTTGTAAAATCCTGCTTGCCATTTATCCCTCCAAGCACCCTCCGGCCTTGGAGGGATAAATATCTAGAGCCACTGTCTCTGTTTGAGCACTTAATGTACCTCTGGATGGTTCCATATTTCTCTTAAGCAGGCTTCTCCTGCCACAAAATTAGATCCATTATGAGAGATCATCAGTTTGGGACAGGATCGACGAGCACCAAACCTGCGAAAGGCTTGTAGGAACGTTTTGCACTCATGTCAGAAGTTACTCGAAGTGTACGCCTCGTGTGGTTGCACACTTGAAGAGGCTTTCACCGAATTTTATCTGGGGTGCCTGTTAAAATAAGTGCTCCTGTGTAATCTATACCTGTAGTCTGAAGAGATGAAGGTGGACAACTCGTTCTTTAGGAAGAGGTGGAGGTCCTGGGTAAGGACACACTTGAGCATCATTCCTCCTGCAGATCACATAAGATTTAATAATGGATTTGACAGTTTGGCGACCTTGGGGAAGCCAAAATTTCTGTCGTAAATCAGTGAGAGTGTTTAACACTCCACCGTGCAATGTACCATGTTCATGGTGATGTAAAACTATAAGTTAGTTATGATTGGTGACGTGGTAGAAGCACAGGATTCTTTGTTTCTAAGTCATTTTCTGCATGAAGCAGGCGTCCACCACACCTAAGGATGTTGTAATTATTCGAATCAACCAAATGCCCAGAGACTTGGTTAATTTATCTGGAAGATGTTCATATTCTCTCCCTTACGTCTGTCTTGGAGCTTGTTTGAACCAGTATTTGAGAGGACTAGGAATTTATATTTAATTTATATCTTATTAAAAATCAAATGCAACTTGAGTGACGCCTACCAATTTACTCAGGCTGGAATAATGGTGAGGATTATTAGCTAAAATTCGAGGGGATTCTGGATCCACAGTGGGGACAGTGATATTGGTCACGATGACTTGTGGCTTCTGTTTGGGCCACTGACCACTGACCAACCATTGGGTCCTGTAAACCACATCTCGGTTTTAACTAGTTCTTATAAGTTAAGCTCTTGATAAATAGTCAGCTGGATTGTCCTTAGTGGGGACATGTCTCAGTTTATAATAGCTGACAATTCTTATTTCCCTAACTCTTTTACTGACGTAGGAGTTTTGTTCTTGTTTTTTACCCTATTGTAAGATTGCCTCATTGTCTGACCACACTATTATCTCACCAAATTGAATATTACTGAGTATCTTGATCAGGCAATAAGCCAACCTTACTCCTACTAAAAAAGCAGTTAACTCCATTTCGGGTAGTGACCTTTCCTTAATTGGGACCACTCTAGCCTTAGAAGTAAAAATGATTGCTGAGTGTTTAACTAAATAGGCTACATAGGCTTATATCTTCATATGCTGGACCTACATATAAGGTCCATATGCGTTGCTTGAGGCATACCAGAACACATGTAAATTTGTTTGTAAATTGTGTCCTAAAGCAATATGAGGAATTTACGAATACTAAGTTTATTTAAATCCGAAATTAAATTTAAATCTAAGTTAATTTCTGCCATTTGTCTTGCAGATCATTTGGCAACGGATCATCTCAACCCATATTAGTCTGCCAGCACTCCTGCATGAGGAGTTTGCCCTTAAATAAAATAGGACTAAGTAAGCCTAAAGGGTCAAATGGTTTACTGACAGATGAGAGTAATTTTCTCATGGTTAAGGGAGAAATATTAGTTTCCACAGACTTAATATTTAATACGTCAGTAGAGGTATTCCATTCTATGCCTATAAGTTTCAATTTATGTTGTACTTGATACTCGGGAAATTCATCCTCAATTATTTGATTCAATTGTTGATTCAGTTGTTCGGAGGCTATTAGCAAATAACCTCCCACAGACGTTAACAGTTTGATTCCCTGTTTTTTTTATCCTTTCCTTTGATAAACTTAAGGTAGACATCTGAACCGATTAGGATACCAATATTGGAGAGTTGTCAGACATGATTCTGTCAGCCACTTAATTCCTTTTCTTCCAGGAATTTTGCTATTGTTCCTAGACCATAAACAAACAGGTCTGATGGAAATCTGTCTACGACAAGAGCCTGCATCGTTCGGACATAACCGCCTAAACGTATTTTAAATTGTACCACCTTGAAGACTTTGACTCCCGAGTTTGTCAGGAATCCTGCTATGTCTTATTGTGGTCTCTCGTACAAACTTGAGTTTCAAGGCATCTACTACTCTTGTGAGATAAAGTCATTTGGGATCCTTGGTCAAATAATCGACGTATGATGACCTTGGACCCTTCGTTTTTAAGGATTAATTGGGCAGAGGGGAAAGCTGATTTATGATTAGACTTTGTTGATAGTACACTTACATCTGGAAGTACTTTACAGAGCCGTACTGAAGTGGAATTCCTTCCTCCATCTGTGGTTTGGGAGACTTTGTACTTGAGTCCCCACACAGTGCTGTATGGTGTTCACTCTTATTGCACCTATTGCAGGTGCACATTTGAGTTGCAAGGGTATCGGGGTTATGTAATCTTAAACACCTGGTGCATCTGTGCAAATCTTTGAGTCGTTTTACACATGTAGCATGATCAGGGTAAGTTTTGCAGTTGTACATGGAATGTTCTTCTTCACAGAACAGACATGGACTCCACACGTTAACAGTACCTTGGTGAGTCACCGTTTTGGTTAGACAGGATCCACTCCATATGTGCCCACACTGCCTTGCTTCCACCTTGGTGTGGTGGTACCTTGTTTAGATTTATTTGGAGTAATGTTTGTACTCTGCTGTTTACTATGAGTGGTTATGAAGGTGGTTGATTTACCATGTGTTTACCATAATGAAAGTGTTGATGTTGATTTACCATCTGTGTTTCTCTCTTTGTCGTTCTATGACAGAGCATAAACCTTCTGTAATCTCCTTTACTGTCAGAGAAGGTTTGTATGTAAAGCACACAACTTATCCAGTATTTCACTGGGTAATTTGCGTCTCATAAAACTGGATTATCCAATCTGATTCATCTAGATTTACTTTACTGCAAAGTGCTTTGAGTTAGGACTCAAGCTCCAATCTAAAGGCTTGGATGAGTCAGTGGATTCATCTGTTGCACGAATATCGATATTTTTGATATTTTTGAAATATTAATCCAGTCTCATAAGAAACTGGATTATCCAATCTGATTCATCTAGATTTACTTTACTGCAAAGTGCTTTGAGTTAGGACTCAAGCTCCAATCTAAAGGCTTGGAGTGAGTCAGTGGATTCATCTGTTGCACGAATATCGATATTTTTTATATTTTTGAAAATATTAATATTGAATATTAATATTTTGTGTTAAAGTCTGATAGCTCATTCTGGTTTAGCATAGTTTTCCTTAAGCTGTACTGCGCTATCATAGCTGTTATTTGACAATGTTAATTATAGACCACTTTTAACGCTTCATCTTTTAATATACTCTGTATGTATGTAAATTCAGTTGTCTTTGCTAAATTGGCATTAGCATCTATTGAGTCAACAATTTTTTCCAGAAGTTATCCCAATTTTAGTCCTTTGTTCAAGAAAAAATTGGTAGACTAACTGATGATAGTTTGACTTCTGGTTGTGTCAGGTTTTGGGAAACTGTGGTTGCAATGTTTGGTGTTGCCTTGCAATTGTTATTACCTTGACAAAGTGTTTTAACTTTATTTCAATGTCATCTTCATAATCTGCCTGTTCTTGTACGACAGCCACTATTGTTGCTTCATCAATGCTAGTGGCAGTAAAACAGCCATATATTTTTCTAGTTGGCTTCTTACTTGGTCAAATTTTTTTCTTGGCAACTTATGATAGCCCTCCAGTTCGACATGATCAACTGGAGTTTGTGTACTCAGATCTTCGCATTTATTGAGCTGTCTTGTTAAATGGCCTTTCATACCTGCGAGGGTTGCTTTTACTTTTCCTGTAGTAGACATGATGGCTGTTTTTGCTAGCCTTACTGCTGTGATACTAGGGCCAAGCCTTCTTTGACTTGTACTTGGGCTGCTTCTAGGGCTTGAACTAGAGTCTTTATCATTTAAATACACATTATATAATTATACACACTATAATTTGAGTGGTAACCTTGTATCTATGTTGGATTCACCTCAAGTTAGCTCCACAATTATCAGTCTTAGTACAGAGACACAGATTACACTCGAAGGTGAAATGATTATAGGTAATTATTACTATAGTTATGTAAATGTACAACACAACTCTTGTTGTCTAGGTACTGTCATGTTCACAGAAAATGGTACCATCCGTTTTCTATGTGCGGCGGCTGGACGCCAAGACTAGAGGAGGTTAAACAAGAGCGCACAGGACGCCTGCCAGCTTGGGAGCCATAGTCATGTAATCGTTTATAAGTATTAAAGTCAGTAACCAGGAATGACTTTACAATCAACCTTACTACCAAGACTATCTCAGCTATATACAGACACCACAGGTACTGCACAAATATATATAATTGCTAGGCTGTGTATAGGTTCAACTCTAAACAAGTATAAAATCCTACCCTTACACCAGGTTAGCACAATTAATTAAGTTAGACTAGGTTGGTGTACACTGCCAGTCTAATAATGTCATACCCTTGTATAAGAGTTGGCTGTAAATAATGGTAATATATGCAGTATTGTTATGGTGCAATATTATGTAAAATGTTTATGTAAACCCTTAAATATATATTTATGGTTATAATTAGCCTCTTATCAACCTCTTGTAATGAAAAAAAAACAATTGTTCCTTTGGTTCAAAATTTGGAAATATATTAAATGCTTGCTGTAAGTTCTGTTCAATGTAAGCCAAGGTTGAAAACTTAGGCTAGAAAATTGTATAGCAGTATCTTACTGTAATAATTTCTATATATATGTGTGTATATTACACTATTGGTTTACGTTGATCCTAATCAGGATCTTATATCATGGTTCAAAGGACCAAATTTATGTGGGAAAATCCTAGCAGGCATTTATTTATTTTTATTCTATTTTTTGTTACTAGAATATTATATTATATGGCTCTTAGTGGACTGTATATTTTGATTTAGCCTGCTAGAACTTATCTATACATAGTTGGAGGGACTATTGTAGCTTATACCACCTATAAGTGGATACAGGATAAACTATTTTTTTTACCTTATTTCTAATATAAATTATGCCATATATGGTGGCCTAAACTACTAATATTAATATTACTACAGATATCTACTGTTAATAATGTGTAAAGTCTTAGCTGAGTGGTTGATATAGCCTGATTAGGCTAGATATGTGGTCCAACATCTGTTTAAGGTGTGGCACATGTGCTTCAGGGTGCCACGTAATGGTGGGTAACTCAGGGGCACTTTGTTCAGCTAGGGTAGTAATAAACTTCACTGTTTGTGTGCCAGCTCAGCTTCTTATCTTCAAATCACAAGCTTACCGCCAAATGTATAACATTAGTGGTGGCACATTAACATATAAAGCACAGGTGTGACATGAATATTAGTGTAGTGTAATGATGAGTAAGTTTACTTTGTTTGGGGGTCTAATCTGACAGTTAACCAACAGAATTATCTAAAACAGTAAATGGCCAAATACATGAAATAGATACTTGGTAAGACAGATAATCAGGTATTTTTATTATTGTAGAGCAGGGTCTCCAAACTATGGCCCGCGGGCCACATCCGGCCCGCCACATAATTTCATCCGGCCCGCCAACCATTTCCATTTTTGGTTCAATATACTGTGTGAACAAACATTTTCCAAATGAGTATGTGAAATCTAACTATCGAGCAAATTTGTCTGAATCACTTGAAATCAATTCTTACAATTGGCTCATCTAATCTGGAACCTGATTTAATGAAATTTTGAAGTCAAAACGACAGTATCATTCGTCACACTAATTTGTTGCATAAAACTAAAGGCAGGAATCTATTTAGTTACCCTAATTTTTCCCAAAAAGAATTTTGAATTTCCCATGTTTATACTTTAATATTGAGGCAATTAAATTACTGCATGATTTGTTTTTGTTTTTTTTTCATTTTTTTATTCTTCGGCCCGCAAAATATGGGACAATATAATGTGGCCTTACATTGAAAGTTGGAGACCCCTTTGTAGAGGTTGCTGTGGCTGGATCACTGTGGGCCGTCTATTTCAACCCTTGCGTGCCACGTAAGCATCCTTCAAGAAAATTCTGCCTCCTTCCTCTGTGTTTACTAGTGTACCTGACTGGCTCCCTGCCCGTGCTTGGCGTCCCAACAACGTTTTTGCTGGTTTTATTTATGTCTTGAGAAATAGTGAGTCACAGCTATATATTTATTGTATATTCATTATATTCAGACCTAGTAATACTAGTTTATTCAGTTTAACACTAGCTGAAGTTTTAAAAGAAATGACAGTAGTATATTAGCTGCAATAGTTTGTTTTTAAAAGTTGTTCATGTCAACCAATATTTTTTTTGATTAGTGTATATGAAAACGGCTGCAATTGTTCCAATTTTCAGTATGGAGCCTAAATAGAAAGGAGATTTTTTTTTCAACCAATATTAACACATTTTCAAGTGATTACCTACAACCACATCTTTCAGATATAATCTTCTATGACACGTTTCAGACACAGTAGTATAACAAAGGATCGGATGCCGCAGATTTTCCAAAATATGCTTAGTTTTACTAATACAAATAATCAAAGATCACCCCAAAATTTGCAAATATATCATGTTTATTGCTATTATAAAATCAATAAATGAACTTAGGAAAAATGCTGGCTGCAGATTTCGACATAAACTCTACATATATGGTGTAAGTTTCTTGTAAATTGAATAAAAAATTAAAGTTTTATATGAACATTTATGTTACTTGAAAATAAATAAGAAAAAAATAAAGTCTAAGGTGCTGCCATCTGGGCTGAGGTTGACATCAACCAATTTCCCTCAAAATTGGCACCCTTACAGAAAGGCTTACGTGCAGTCAGGTGTATAGGTTTCGTGCAAATCGTCCAATAACAAATAAGAAAAATAAAATTGAAAAAAAAATCAATTTTTAACCTAAATTTGTTTGTAATTAAAACTAATTATAATTTTATTTAATATATGCTATTTTCATAGCTGAGAGTCATAGACATGATTTCAGCAGATGAAGCTGCAAAACTTGCAACTAAGAGAAGAAATGTGGACATTTACATACCACAGAGACTATCACAGATTAAGAAAGTAATTAGAAACAGAGCAATGAAAAAGATGTACAGTGTTGTGGTTGTAGTTTGGGTGGTATTATCGCTGACAGACCCCTCAACCCACAACTCGATAGAGTGCTTATATTCCACTAGGAGATCACACCAGCCGCTTCAGGCTCTAGGAGAGGGGCTCAACGTCACACGTTTAGGGGATGCGGCTCCAGCACTCACCTTGTTGTCACGTGCACACCCCACTCGAGCCGCTGTGACTCCCACTCTCTCCTATGGGATATGACTCCTCAATCCCCTTTGTCTTACTAACTTCGTCTTACCCTGTCCACAGCAGTGGTTCCTGTTTCTTGCTCTCTCCTCTCCTTCTTTACTATTTCCTGGGAAGCCTCACTGGGACAAGTGCAAACCCAGCAAATTTGGATACATTTACTGGACGAAGTACATATACAATACACGCATACATATAATAATGAATCCTATACACTATACTATTATAATCAGGTTGCACTCCTACACCATCGAACTCTATCATCACTTGTTAGGTGGTATCCTATCTCTTGGTATTCCTATGTTATCCACCTCCTCAAGTAGACCACGTCTTACAATATAATGTTCACTTTCTGCAAGAGAATACACACACATATATATACCTATAAACATGTACAAGGTAAATCAGCAGATGAATGCAATAACATACATATATGTATCAGTATAAACGATCCGGCCACTCACGAATCAATCAATCATTCTATCATTCTTAGAGTATATATATATATATATCTATATATATATCTGTAGGTACTCCTGCCTACGTCTGTAACTCAATACTTCAGTATAAACACTTTGTGGTACAAAAAAAAAAAAACAATCAACGACACTCCCTCTCACTGCGTCTTTCACGCTAATGACAAACACTCTCACCTCCATACAAGTGATCATTTAGAACTAGTTCACTACCCTGATAACTTCAGTTCCTCAGGCTTAACCACCAAGATCCTCTACATCTCCTCCAGGCTGCTACCATGAAGTTTCCTTGAACAACTATGGTGCTTCCCTACTCCTCCTAGGGTCATCCACAGCTCTCCTGGCTGCTGCACCATAAAGTTTCCTCAATAACTGTGGTACTTCGCCACCTCTGCAGAAGCACGTGACTCTCCTCCTCTCTGCTTCTCCTCACAGATCGAGGTCTCTCCTCCACTGCCTTGGAGTCTCATCAACTACCCCTTTGTGCTGGCTTCGTAGTCCTCAGCAACTTCTTCCCCAAGACAAACCTGCAACCCATTTGCACTCCAATAAATTGTTTTCCTTTTAAACACATAAACAAAATTAATCACACAACATCTTTGCCTCCAACCTCTATCTGTCTTCTACAAATAGTGAGAGTGGACTCCCCCGTTTTTGGGCGGGTCCATGCGCCACCTCGCCTGGGCGGTCCTCACTCACTCCGTAAGGGTCTTCGCGGCCCCTCACTCAGTCGCCTGTCAGTGCCCAGGAGACGGACGTCGCTCCGCGCTCCTCCCACTCTACTCTCTTATTTCAGGCTTTCTGCCTTACCAAAACATGTTTAACTTGACAATAAACATTGCTACTGTCGCTGGGCACACGACCAATTACAACTAATTACTATGACTGGTTTAAAACGTGCTTACCACAGATTATTTGGTCGAGCGCTTCTCCCTCTGACAATGTCTGACCAGGGCGCTTCCCACAGCCCACAAAACTGTCTCTGGCGGCTTAATACTCTCTCCTCGCCGTCCAGGACTTGAGACCACACGTTTCCAGCTCGACTCCACAGCTGGCACGTTTGCACACTTCTCTTCTCTTTGGAGATATAACACTAGGGGTTCCCTTCTGGCGGGAGCTCGACGAAGCACGCCTTCCCCCTGTGATGTCGGGCCTCAAGTGAGGTCAAGGCTCCCCAAAGCGAGCCTCACCTCCAGCCAACTTGTCCACATCTCCTAACCAGTCATTTATCTGTTTTCTTGTTCATTGCCCATAATCTCAAATTTTTATTTAAATCAGCCAAACTATCTTACCTATGTATTATCGCCTCTATGATTCCTGGACCTTCCAGTTAGGTCAGGCTTGCTGAATACTCTCAAGGGGGAGACTCGTTTCTCCTGCAGCTGAGATCATAACACTCCCCTCCCCTTATTTTTGAGAGTTATTCTAGTGGCTAGGTCGAGATAATACATCCGCCACTACACTGTCTCGTTCTCCAACCATTGGTTCGACCGGTTGATCTGCTTACGTACTCCCTCAGGAGTATACAACTACTTCGTTGCAACATCTGGCTCACAACTTGCCAGAAACGTGATCTTCTCACAAACGATCCGACTTCTCTGGCACCTCTTGGCTAGGCTGTCCTCCTTGGACGCCCGCACTCCATCGGTCAACTCTACGTATTGTTTCCACCCTCCGTTTCCTTTTCTTCTTCTCTTCACGTCCAGAGTCAGATATCTACTGTCAGTACCTCCTCTGTCGTCTTCACACTTCCATATACTGCCATTATACTTTCGTCTCCTGCCATCATACTTCACTCCCTCGTCTTCACCGACGATCCTCCTTTCGTCTCCTCATTTATTCGAGACCTCATCCTGTTTGACTTCCATCGAGTCCTCGGCTTTCTTCTACTCCTCCATGCTTGTATCATCATCCTCTTCTCACACTTCTCCCTCTATACAACTCCATTTCTTCTCCTTCAACTCTTCTTTGTTCCCTAAAAGTTTCTCCGAGTCCTGTACTACATCCAACAGCACTCGATCGTACATGTTGCTTTACCTCTCCTAGAGTACTCGTAAGCATCTCTCCACACATACTGTCTCTTCTCCTTCCATTTTCTCGGCTATTACTCTTCTTCACTATCTCTCCTCCGCGTTTTCTGTGAAACATGTCAACTCCTGACATCTCAAACATTAACTCTACTATCCAAGTGCCTCTGTGCTCGTGGACCACTTGACGCTCTACTCCCGTCCTCAGTATGTCCACATCCTTCCTCACTTCTGCTCAGCACAGTTGCATTCACCTTCCGACCCTTAATTTCAGCAGGCTGGGGTCTACTCAGGTTCGCTCTCTTCACATGATTCTTCTTTGGCTGGGCCATCTTCACTTTTGGCCTCACCGAGACTTCATCTTCCTGGCTGGACCTTCATCAAACAGCCACGCTATATCTACGTCGATATCTTCTACCGGCTGAATAGACACTGTCTCATCTTCTCCAGCGTCTTCCTCGTCGGCCACCTCTGCCTTCATCACTACCGAGACAGGGTACTCAATGGCTTGGCGGTCTCCTGACTCATCTCCTCGGATGTCAGTCAGGTCCACACTCTCAGGTGTCCCACCCGTGCCGTGGCCTTCTGGGCACTCCTCTGGCACAGTCTCTGCTATGACTCCTGGCAACACCTTTGTCCCGCACAAGTCATTCCCCAGGATCACTTGGACTCCTGGAACAGGTATGTCGGGGCATACTCCCAACATCACCTCCGCCGACACATATTCCGACCTTAGCTGGACAGTACAAACGGGCATGTCACTCTCAGACAATACCCATATACTTTCATCTTTCTCCTGCCAGCTAATCGTCGATCATTCCCCATCAGGCTTCTCGCAATCACGCTCTGATTAGCTCCGGTATCTCTTAAGATACCAACTTCTACCTCAGGTTGGCCTCCTATACTGATCCAACCTTTGCTCATGAACGGCCTATACCTCTCGTTCACTAAGTTCGCTCTCTGTGGTTTGTCTTGGAACACATTAGTATATTTACTTCGGGGTCACACATGGCCAGGGTCACAATTCTCTTGCCCTGCCGACAATCTCGCATCACGTGACCCAATCCGTTACAGTTGTAATATATCTGGGAAAAGTCTCTCCTATATGTACCAGAGTGTCTCTGACTCTCCTACTCGCATGAGAGTTCCTCGGGCCAGGTACACTACCTGCACTCTGTGGAGCTTTACTGGACTCTTGATTTCCTGGATAATGATTTGTTTCTCGTTTATCTCCTTCATCTTCACTTTCAACGAAGTGCGCGACCTACTCTTCTGAGTTTTTAGGGTACTTTCGTTTATCTGCCCATTTATCAAAATTCTTCTCACCCCAGACTCTTCTGGGTCTTTCATATTTCTTCCTCCCCAGACTCCACTGGATCTGCCATTGCTGCGTCTCACCTCATTCTTCACTCTGTTCTCCCTCAAGCTCTTATAGGCTTCCGTAATCATATCCGCCCTATCCACGGCATCTCTCACCTCCTTTATCCCTGCTTCTTCGATCTTGAACTTTGTTTCGGGATGCATCATCTCGAAGAACTTCTCCATGACCATCAATTGCTTCAGGTCAGCGTAAGATCCAACTCCAGCAGCCTCAATCCACTTCTGGAATCGTCTTTCCAGATCCCTTGCTGTTTCAGCAAACGTACATGCTCCCACTTTGATCATCTCTCTGAAACGCTTCCTATAAGCTTCTGGGGTTAACTGGAACGAGCGCAATATGCTGCTCTTTACTGTGGCATAATCCTGGCACTCTTCTAGTGACAGTTGGGTATAAGCCTCTCTGGCTGCACCGGTCAATCTTAACTGGACCAGCTGGGCCCATTCCTCCTGTAGCCACTCCTTGATGCTGGCCACCTTCTCAAAGTGCTCGAAAAAGCTCTCTGCCTCTCCAGGAACAAACAAGGGAATGTCCTTCTCCCTAACCCTAACATCTGGTGGGTGTGATACCTGGGTGGTGCTCGCTGGCAACCCATGTTCGATCCTTTGCTCAGCCAAGGTTCTATTTGCTTCTATTTGCATTTGTTTTGTCCTCTCTTTTTCTTTTTCGACCTGGGCTTTTTCTTTTTCTTTCGCCTGTTCCAACTCCAGTTCCCTTATTCTGGTTTTCTCTTTTTCTATTTCCAGCCTGGTTTTCTCTTCTTCTACTTCCTGTTCCAACTCCAGTTCCCTTATTCTGGTTTTCTCCTTTTCCTTCTCGGCTTCATTTTTCATTTGGAGTTCTAATTTTATCTTTTCCAGCTGGAACTGTCTCTCCTCACGCTACATCTGGAGCTCTAACTGGAATCTCTCCACGCTCCTATTCTGGCACTCCTGCTACTGCGGCTACTCCTGCTGCTCCTACAATCCCTGGGATCTCACTTCATCCTGCCCATCATCCTCCTTTCCACTTTCAGCTCCTCTCTGG
>WNGS01168063.1:178267-202433 GCA_020271785.1 Procambarus virginalis | reverse complement strand
TTGAGATATTGTTATTGAATTGAAGAAAGAATCTGAGAGCAGTGTTTACACAGTGCCTTACAATGATCACTGCACACAGTAGTGAATCCATTCGCATGTCATGAGGGGTCCTGCTTAGTGCATGACGTCACTAGGGTTCTGCTTAGTGCATGACGTCACTGGGGTCCGGCTTAGTGCATGACGTCACTAGGGGTCCTGTGAGTGCATGACGTCACTTGGGTCCTGCTTAGTGCATGACGTCACTGGGGTCCTTCATAGTGCATGACGTCACTGGGGTCCTGCTTAGTGCATGACGTCACTGGGGTCCTGCTTAGTACATGACGTCACTGGGGTCCTGCTTAGTACATGACGTCACTGGGGGTCCTGCTTAGCGCATGACGTCACCTGGTCCTGCATAGTGCATGAAGTCACTAGGGTTCTGCTTAGTGCATGACGTCACTGGGTCCTCTTAGTGCATGACGTCACTGGGGTCCTGTTTAGTGCATGACGTCACTGGGTCCTGCTTAGTGCATGACGCCACTGGGTCCTGCTGAGTGCATGACGTCACTGGGGTCCTGCTTAGTGCATAACGTCACTGGGGTTCTGCTTAGTGCACGACGTCACTGGGGTCCTGCTTAGTGCTTGACGTCACTAGAGTACGCTTAGTGCATGACGTCACTGGGGTCCTGCTTAGTACATGACGTCACTGGGGTCCTGCTTAGTACATGGCGTCACTGGGGTCCTGTTTAGCGCATGACGTAACTGGGGTCCTGCTTAGTGCATGAAGTCACTAGGGTTCTGCTTAGTGCATGACGTCACTGGGGCCCTTCTTAGTGCATGACGTCACTGGGGTCCTGCTTAGTGCATGACGTCACTGGGGTCCTGATTAGTGCATGACGCCACTGGGTCCTGCTGAGTGCATGACGTCACTGGGGTCCTGCTTAGTGCATAACGTCACTGGGGTTCTGCTTAGTGCACGACGTCACTGGGGTCCTGCTTAGTGCTTGACGTCACTGGAGTACTGCTTAGTGCATGACGTCACTGGGGTCCTACTTAGTACATGACGTCACTGGGGTCCTGCTTAGTACATGGCGTCACTGGGGTCCTGCTTAGCGCATGACGTAACTGGGGTCCTGCTTAGTGCATGAAGTCACTAGGGTTCTGCTTAGTGCATGACGTCACTGGGGTCCTTCTTAGTGCATGACGTCACTGGGGTCCTGCTTAGTGCATGACGTCACTGGGGTCCTGATTAGTGCATGACGCCACTGGGGTCCTGCTGAGTGCATGACGTCACTGGGGTCCTGCTTAGTGCATAACGTCACTGGGGTTCTGCTTAGTGCACGACGTCACTGGGGTCCTGCTTAGTGCTTGACGTCACTGGAGTACTGCTTAGTGCATGACGTCACTGGGGTCCTATTAGTACATGACGTCACTGGGGTCCTGCTTAGTGCATGACGCCACTGGGTCCTGCTGAGTGCATGACGTCACTGGGATCCTGCTTAGTGCATAACGTCACTGGGGTTCTGCTTAGTGCACGACGTCACTGGGCTCCTGCTTAGTGCTTGACGTCACTGGAGTACTGCTTAGTGCATGACGTCACTGGGGTCCTACTTAGTACATGACGTCACTGGGGTCCTGCTTAGTACATGGCGTCACTGGGGTCCTGCTTAGCGCATGACGTAACTGGGGTCCTGCTTAGTGCATGAAGTCACTAGGGTTCTGCTTAGTGCATGACGTCACTGGGGTCCTTCTTAGTGCATGACGTCACTGGGGTCCTGCTTAGTGCATGACGCCACTGGGGTCCTGCTGAGTGCATGACGTCACTGGGGTCCTGCTTAGTGCATAACGTCACTGGGGTTCTGCTTAGTGCACGACGTCACTGGGGTCCTGCTTAGTGCTTGACGTCACTGGAGTACTGCTTAGTGCATGACGTCACTTGGATAGGTACACTGTGGCCACCTGAACAAAACACCAACAACAAGAAACACCAGCGTGACCAAAACACCAACAACAAGAATCACCAGCGTGACCAAAACACCAACATCAAGAACCACCAGCGTGACCAAGACACCAACAACAAGAACCACCAGGGTGACCAAAACACTGACAAGAAACACCAGCGTGACCAAAACACCAACAACAAGATGAACAACATATTGATTTTCTCCTACACACTCTCAGACGACCACAACACACTCATGACCTCTTCTCTACCATCCATGATCCTCCTCCTATCTCTATATTTCGATAAACTTTAGATCAAAACACCCAGTATCCACCATCATACATATTCAGCTCTCAACAACCAGCACAAACCATCCGTAAAGTTCAGCCCTGACGCTTTTGAGCCAATCACTGAGATGTTGTGAGTTTTGTGATGTCCCTGCTGTTGTCGCTAAAAACACCCGACTGAGTCCTGCCTCGAACGCCGCATCCAAAGACATGCAGCTGGGTTTAGCCCTGGCACTTTTCTCCTACAAATCTTCTTCCTCTCACCCCTTATCTTCTTCTGTCCCCACTTTCAATGCTCGCCCCAAGGGCATCTTCTCCTGTATTATTCGGATTCGGATTCGGAAGACGAACTTCCTGGAGTGTTTCCTGTTATAGTTTCACTCGTGGTTAGAGTATTTTGATAAACTGAGTTACTCTGCAATTTTTCTAGAGATTGTGTTAATCTATTTAGATGATCTTGGATACCCTCATCAAACTTCTCCATCTCGGTACGGAAGGTATCTAGTTGATCCGGCTCAGCATTCTGTTGCATGAGGACTCTGAGATTGTCATCTGCAGCCTCGTTTGTTCTTTGCAACTTTTGCTTGGCTGTCTCTATGAGATTTTCTAATACTATGGCTGTGGCACCTGATTGTACCAGCTGATCACACTTATTCAACTGCCGTGTCACATGGCCTTTGTGACTTGTGTATGATCTAAAATATAAATAAGCAGTTGCTGGACATTTCTTCTGGTGCACTGCCTGTGGATTTTGGGTTAGTTGATGCCATGGTTTGGTAATGAAAATACTGGGGTACTGATTCATATATACGTGGAACCAGTATGGTTATTAATAGCCTAATATCTGATTCTTTAGTTAGGCTATGTAAATCCTACTCACGTAGAGGTTAGCTTACCTACCTACTAGTAAACAGCTAATATTTGAGTGGTATTTCAGTGACTCTACAGGAATTCCTCTGCTTAGCTCCTCATAATCAGCTATGGATAGGTAGTGACACTTCAATAACACTCAAAATGTACACAATAAATATATATAATAAGTATAGAAAACACAATTTGTGTAAATAATGATAAGTCCTACCCTGACTTGGTTTGCACAATAATAAATACAATGTACAATGTATGTACAATGCTAGTCTACTAATAATCCGACCTATCTAGGTTAGCTAGTAATAATGAGTTATGCTACAGTTGTACACTAGTAAGTACAATTCCAGTCTAAGCAATCTATTCTACATGGATTGCCATAAATGGTATAATACTACTGATGTGTAGATTCAGGATAGTGTTATGTTTTTGGCTTTTTATAATTTTTCAGTTATATAGAGTATATACAAGTGATTATATATATGTATGACAATTATTCTACTACTATAAATGATTATATATGTGGCAGATATTTTACTGCTGTAATTCTATATGTGTGGCAGGTATGCTGCCATGAATTCTATGAGTGGCAGATATGCTGCCAGAAATTCAATGAGAGTGGCAGATATGCTGCCCTAAATTCTATCCTAGTACCTGATAATACTCCCTAATTAAAGAGTATAATGTTATCAGGGATGAAAAATGAATAATGAATTGAAGATAGCCTAACTTCTGGCTATATTCTACTGATTATACAAGTTCGTAATTATAGTCTAGTTGACTACACTATCTAGGTTTAAAGGACCATGACATATGTGGGGATTCTGGCTCCAGTATAATACTAATAAAATGTATAATTTTAAGAATGCAAAATAATTATTAATTCTAAGATAGCTCAAAGGACCAGAATGAGTAATGAAATGAGAAAATCAGTGGCTTATCGATCTATGATTATATGTGAATAAATTCTATTAAGCAATGACTGTAAATTGGATAATTCTAGGCCAGCCTCCCATGACACATTTTTTTTTTTGGGGGGGGGGTATTCTATGAGATTAATCTATGTGTAACATATATTGTGCAATAATAATAATAAGTATAATATGCACACACATAGATAATGAGTAAATTATGTAATGCAAGAAATACTACTGCAATGTGAAGATAAATAATGCATAAAAGGCAGTATCAGATATGTTATATATATATATATATATAATAATATATATATAATATATCTATATATATATATATTATATATATTATATATATATATATATATATATATATATATTATATATATTATATATGGACTCTGAATAATAAGGTACTATCTACAATGAAAACTGATTAAATCTCAGCTGTGACAGAGGGACGTAGATGCAGTCCACTGTACGCCAGTCTGGAAACAGTTTGAGATAGTGATACTTGGAACACGTGAGGGTATGGCGGTCACACGCTTCCTCAGGAGTGTTGCACCATGCAGCAATAATGATAATTCCGTAATTTCCACTCCAAGCTAGTATTTACACACATATAAGGTATATCTAAATATTTGGAGGGGAAGGAGTTACATGGGACTAATGGGACTATTTTTTACACCCGCAGCATAACGACATGGCACCTACATGATTTTATTTAAGAGCTCGTTAAATAGAACAAATGAGGTAAAAATGGCTGCCGAACTGGTGTCCGTGATTCTGGTAAGCTGCGTCCTCAATCCAGCATCTAGGGATGTAAGGATGCTGTCAGGATGGTAAGATTTGTTAGACCGCTTCGGAGCACCTTCACGCTTGTTGATCGAATATAGCGAGTCTTCTCTCCTCCTTCCCGAAAGTTGCGCATGCGCAATAGCTCACCGTGAGGTTTCGAGCATAAATTATATTTATTTAATAAATCTAAATAGGGAAGGGGGGCGTTTATGAACACTTGATGGTTTAGATAAATTCTTTATGTGGTGACGTTTTAATTCTCACAGTGCAAGTCAGTTAATATAGACTGCACGTATAACTTTGTGATGAAAATAATTTTAGATTATGATGTTATTTACTGGAACAGCGATTAAGCTGGGTAAGGAAATTCCAGTAAACTATTGTATACTAAAAGTAAACCTATTACTAAATTATTATTCCTAATAAAGGATAGTAAATGGTTACATTGGTGTTAAATCTACTGGTATGTGGAAATTTAGTCTCTGTGAGTGGCTGACGCAATGCTACACAATTCTAGGAGAACTTACATGATGTTCCACAACCTAATAGAGTAAATTCTACAATACTAAACTACATATTAGTAGTGTTAGTTAATTATTACGCTTAATACAGGAAATACATCCTGTTGTATTAAGGATTAGTAAGTGAACATTAGATGTGTATGAAGCCTAATACAGAAAATACATCCTGTTGTATTAGGGATGAGAATAACTGTTGGAAATTTCCAACATTTCTGTTGTTAAAAATAGGTTGCGCATTCTTGCAAGTTTGTGGCATAAATGAACTCAACTTCTTCTCTAGCAAATATGATTGATAAGGGATAACGTGTGGCTGACCTATCACCATCATTTGGCATTGCTGGAGGACAGAATTTCGTGGAAAAGCCGCCTGATTTATGGTTCTTTTTAACGATCTACTGTGGTGTATCGGTTAGCATACTGACTAGCCACCTAGCTAGCCATGGTTCAGTTCTGTCATAGGAGAAGAGTTTCTGTTGTTAAAAATAGCTTGCGTGTTCTTTCAAGTTTGTGGAATAAATGAACTCGAGTGTTCTCTAGTAAATATGATTGAGTTGCGAGAACATGTGTCTGATCTGTCTCCATCAGTTGGCATCGTTGGAGGACTGAATTTTGTTGAAAAGCCGCCTAATTGGCAGTTCTTTTAATGATTTACTGTGGTGTATCTTTTACCAGAGTGACTAGCTATCTGGCTAGACATGGTTCAATTCTCTCATAGGAAAAGAGTTTCTGTTGTTAAAAATAGCTGGCGAGTTTGTTATGGGGAGTATGAGGTGGTGCTGAGAAGAGCCAATCGCTAGAGTCAAGATGTATCAAAATAGTGGGATAGATAGTCCCGGCCCCCAAGGAACCTAGGTTTCTGTTAATGCTCCAATGTTTAGATTACCGGACTGTTTTCCAGAAGATAATCACCTACACCACTTCAACAGGCTTAATGGATACACCTCAAACTACTAACTTATTTATTAAACACTCTAGTAACCCCCATATACATTATATACAAATAAACACTTTACCACTCTCTCTTATGTAACTACCTTGGTCGACGTAGACAGGATACAAGGCTTACATTTGGAAAAAAACTAGGGTAAAGTCTACTTGAAGAGAGGCACTCGAAAGGCTTGAAGCAGCCTGGGGTAGCTATGCCACACGTAGTACACCTAGCACAACGGAATATACTTAGGGATGCTAAAACACTGTCTTCAAAATACCTCTAAAACAAAACACACATCTAGCTAGTAATACAGTAACACACGGAACAGTAATATTAATGAACTTAACTGTAGAATAAACCCAGAATAGGATAAGGGAAGAGAGGAGCAGGAAGAGGAGGAGACAGAGCCACACAGGAGAGATGTTGACCCCAGCACAGTAGTCCAGAGAAGAAGGAAGCAGACTTCAGTGCCCGAGCTCTCTCAAGTTGTTGTCGGGAAGATACCTAGCTGATTGTGCAGCTCATAACATTGCAAGTCTTCACCGACATTCAATACTGGTTACTTTACAGGTCTAAGAATAGTGATAACTAGTTAATATTACATTTAATAGCCAACAAGCTCAAGGTCTGAATGCTCTGTGAGAAACAACATTCATCATACGTTTGACAAGGTGATGGGAATACTACAGAACCCGGCTTTAAGGGGTCCTGCATGTAAATGTTATTGTTAAATGACAATCTCACATTATCCAATCTCCTTGAGCACTTTTGTTCTCACTCCCGCTCCATTTCTGTCTTCACCGATGGGTCTAAGTCTGCGGACGGTGTTGGCTACTCTGTTGTTTTTCCTGATTGCACTTATATGTGTCGCTTACCTCCGGAGACTAGCATCTTTACGGCAGAGCTTTATGTATTCTCTATGCTCTTCGTCTCCTGCTTTCTCGTTGTCAGTCTTCTTTTGTGGTTGTTGTTGACTCTCGTAGTGCCCTCATGGCTCTCGGGTCCTTTAATCCGGTTCATCCAGTAGTTGTCGAGATCCAGCATTGGCTGTTTCTTGTTCACAGCAAGTTTAAGTCGGTTGAGTTTTGTTGGGTTCCCAGCCATATTGGTGTGTCTTTAAATGAGCGTGTGGATGCTGCCACCAAGGAAGCTGTCCGCTTTTGTCCCATCTCTCGTAAAGGTATTCCTATTCCGACTTTTACAAAGTTATCCATTCCTCCATCCTTACCCGTTGGCAGGCTTTTTGGTCGTCTGTTACTGGTAACAAACTCCGTACTCTTAAATGTTGTGTTTCCTCGTGGCCATCCTCCTACCACCGTCACCGGCGGTGGGAAACTGCTCTGGCGAGGTTGCGTATTGGCCATACTCGCTTAACCCATGGTCACTTGATGGAGCGCCGCCCTGCTCCTTATTGTCCTACTTGCATTGTCCCTCTTACGGTCGTGCATGTCCTTCTTGAATGTCCTGACTTCGGGGACGAGCGTATGTCTTGCTTTCCGACCGCCCCTCGCGGTCACTTGTCCCTCAATAGAATTCTTGGTGACTCGGATACTTTTGATATCGTTCGCCTTATGCGTTTTTGTTCTCGTATTGGCATCCTTGTGATATTTAGCGCCCTCTGATTATTCCGCACATTTAATGGTGCTACATAGCCTTCCTGGTTTGGTGCCTTCTTTTGATAATTACTTACTTACATTATCCAATCCTATCAATAATGTAAGTGATTATTTAGAGCTCAATTTGACCTCTGGTTTCCAACTAAGGAACCCAGGGTCGTAACAGTGTTCTTGCATGTTTGTGGCATAAATCAACTCGAGTTTTCTGTAGTAAATATCATTGAGTTGGGAGAACGTGTTTCTGATCTGTCACCATCAGTTGGCATCGATGGAGGACTGACTATCGTGGAAAAGCCGCCCGATTTACCTTCCTTTTTGACGATCTACAGTGGTGTATCAATTAATATACTGACTAGCCCCCCCTGTTGGAGTTGGAAGAAGGTGTGTCTGATCTGTCACTATCAGCTGGCGAGGTTGGAGAAATGAATTTTATGGAAAAGCCACCCGATTCTCGGTCCTTTTTAACGATTTACTGTGGTGATTCGGTTAGCACACTGACTAGTCACATCGCTAGTAATGGTTCATTTCTCTCACAGGAGAAGAGTTTCTGTTTTTAGATATAGCTTGAGTGTTCTTGCAAGTTTGTGGCATAAACGTATTCAAGTTTTCTCTTGTAAATAGGATAGAGTTGGGAGAACGTGTGTCTGATCTGTCACCATCAGTTGTCGTCGTTGAAGGACTAAATTTCGTGGAAAAGCTGCCCGATTCTCGGATCTTTTTACCGTTGTATTGTGGTGTATCAGTTAGCATACTGACTAGTCACTTCGCTAGTCATGGATCAATTCTCTCACAGGAGAAGAGTTTCTGTTGATTAAAAATAGGTTGCGTGTTCTTGCAAGTTTGTGGCATAAATGAAGTCGAGATTTATCTAGTAAACATAGACTGAGTTCAGAGAACGTGTGTCTGATCTGTCACCATCAGTTGGCGTCGTTGGAGGACTGAATTTCGTGGAAAAGTCGCCCGATTCTCGGTCCTTTTTAACGATCTACTGCGGTGTATCGATTAGCAAACTGACTAGCTAACTGGCAAACTATTTTGCAATTCTCTCATCGGATAGGAGCTTCTGTTGTTTAAAATAGCTTGCGTGTTCTTGCAAGTTTGTGTCATAAAGGAACTAAAGGTTTTCCCATGTAAATATGATTGAGTTGGGAGAACGTGTGTCTGATCTGTCACCATCAGTCGGCGATGTTAGAGGACTGAATTTCGTGGAAAAGCCGCAGGATTCTCGGTTCTTTTTAACGATCTACTGAGGTGTATCTATTAGCATACTGACTAGCCACCTGGCTAGCTATGTTTCAGTTCTCTCACTGGAGAAAAGTTTCTGTTGTTAAATATTGATTGTGTGTTATTGTAAGTTGTGGCATAAATGAACTCTAGTTTTCTCTAGTAAATATGACTATTTTGGGAGAACGTGTGTATGATCTGTCACCATCAGTTGGCGTCGTTTGAGAACTGAATTTAGTATGTATATGAAAAGGGTTTCATCTGGTCCAAGTCTCAGCATCGAAGCATAAATAGGAAGAGAGAAAAAAAAATATTGAATTATGTGTCAAAAATTTTCCAACATGGTCAAAACTTAGCCTCAAAAACAAGTGTCAACTGAAATCATTTTTATGACTCTCAACTATCACAATAGCATTTAATAAAAATATTTCATAATTAGTTTTATAAAAAAAATATTTGTTTCATATTTTTTTCCTTATTTGTTTATCGGACGATTTGCATGAAACTTATACACCTTACTGCACGTAAGTTTTTCTCTAAGGGTGCCAAGGTTGCCAGGAAATTGGTTGATGTCAACCTCAGCCACAGATGGCATCACCTTAGACTTTAGTTTTTACTTATTATTTTCAAATAACATAAACATTCCTATAACTCTTTTATTTTTTATTTAATTTACATGAAACTTACACCTTATATATAGAATTTATGTCTACAAATCTGTAAGAAACATTTTTTCGTAAGTTTATTTATTGATTTTATACTAGTAATAAACCATGATATATTTGCATAATTTTTTTATGTAACTTTGACTATTTGTATTAGTAAAACTAAACATATTTTAATAAATCCGCTTTACAGATCCTTGTATTATATGCTAATGTGATAGAAAAGTGTCATAGAAATGATTTCATTTGAAACTTGTGGTTAAACTTTCGATTTGAAAATGTGTAAAATTCGTTGAAAAAACACAAACAAAACAAAATCTCTTTCTATTTAGGCTGCAATACTGAAACTTGGAACAATTGCAGTCCTTTCCATATACAACTAGTCCAAAAAAAATATTGACATTTAACAACATATAAGAAATGCAGTTATGCCCCTTTAATATAACTTATTTTTAATGTCTTATCGTTAGCAATGAGCAAAATCATATAGAAATGTTAGTTTATTGTTCCAGGAAATATTCAGCAAACTTTTGGCTAACAAAGAGATTGGCAATTTTCAATGCATGTTATCAATGATTTACGCTGTAAATCATTGATAACATGCATATTGATTTGCATTTATTTTTAACTTATAATATTACATATGATATAATAAATTTTGAAACTTAAATCTTACAATTTTGTTAATATTATTCAGTATGTGTTGTGAGACAGAGTTTTCTTTCCAGATAAAACAGCAACTGATCTCCTCCTTCCTGTCAATGGGTCCTCAACAAACACCACATGGCAGCCAAGTGACACGATCTCACAGCCAAGCGACGACCCCATAAATGAGACAAAAATTCCAGTAAAGGAACTGATATTGCAACTGTTTGCTGGTTAGTAGATAACACAGAGCAACGTTTACAAGTTGCTATATATGTAAACAATAACGTTAAGGAACACCTGCTGGTCGCTCAGCTAATAGTAACAAGAATCAATTAGTTGGCATGACACAAAAATATAAAATATAAAATTGGTCGCCTGCATGTATATTTCCGTAACTTTATGGTTAAATTAGCATATAATAGACTTGGTTTTAAATTGTTTTAGAAGCAACTTCATTTAATGACACATGTTTTGCCAGCATCAGTCTCACCTCTCCAATGTTACGCTGAGGCCGGAAGGGAAATAAACGTGCTCTCTTCATGCTTTATTGTAACAACAACAAGCAAAGACGTCACAGGTATACGTTACATAATTTACTATTTACAATGCTTATAAAAAAGAGCATCAGTTCAAAACATGCTACACTTAACCTCTGTAGTACTTAATCCTACTAAATACCTAATCCTAACATTCCTCCCACTTTTAATTAAATTCTACCCCTACAGTAAAAGTCTATCAGGCGGTCGTATGACTTCCTGATTTTCTCAACTGGGGCTCCAGACCAGTTACTTCTGGGGAACCTACTTCTGAATTACTAACTGCAGAGTTCATAGGGTTAGCTGTGTCCTGATTACACCCCCGGCTGACCCTTGATCTGTTTCCCTGTCTCCTGCAGGTGATACCCCTTCATATTAGGTTGGGTATCACTAGTTGTCCCATCCCCACCAGAAGGGTCGTCAAAATTCCCCGTGAACCTTGGCATGAGTTGAACTGTATGCCTTTGTCAATTAATGTCCCCAAAACTCTGCACTTGCACTGTGAAATTTCTGCTGCCCAAAACTTCCCTAATTTTTCCTTCTACTCAAGGCTTACCAATTCCAAAATTCCTTGTATATACTGCATCCTCCTTGTTAAACAACAATCCCCCTCCCTGAGCCAACTGATTGGCCAAGCTAGCTACAAATTACTCTTTATCAGGATCTGTCTTTACTGATTTCATGTGCACTTTAAAGGGCCTATAAAACAGTAATTCAGAAGGAGATTTACCGGTGGAAGAATGAATAGTTTTTCTTTGATTAAAATTTTTAGGAAGTGTTAACCAATGGACAGAAGAAACGGAGAAGACAGGTTGTAAGGCGTAGTATTGACAATGATAGTGTACCTAACGGAAACGACAAGAGAATGAAGAACGACCATGAGCCTGATCAAACCAGTGTCGACGAAAGGACATAACAATGTCAGGAAGGTGACGGTCAGCGGAGGTGGAGGCTTCTCTTCCCAGCCTCATTCACACTGACCTACCACCACAAGCTGCTGTGGCCAGTGTTACAGAGCCCCCCTGTCATATCAGCTTGCCCTGCTGATTCTATGACATGCAGGAAGTCTGTTAATGTATGTGGCGACCAGATCGGCCGCCTGATAAGGGTGAAATTAGCATTTATAAGTTGGTAGGTAAGAGGGAAATTAGCGCCCATGATATAAACAAAATGGCGCCCCTTCTAGCAAATCCGCCATTTTTTGGACGACGCCAGCCGGCTGCGGATTGGCTGGCTTAGGTCACGTGCCACGGGCGACCAATCAGCACTTGCCGTGAAGTCACCGAGTGCCCTTGGCGACGCCAGTGGAGGTGGCGTCAGAATTGTTCTAACAATGGAAGCGGGAGGACGTGCCTCGATCAGCTCTCGAGGATTGAAGGCTGTGGTAGTCCTTCTCGGTGGATTATAGTTAGTCATCGCAGCCCACCAATGTTACTGGAGACCCTGTGCTTCTGGGAAGCAAGAGGAAACCAAGTTTATTGAGCAGAGAAGTGCCAAAACTTGAAGAATCAGCTGGCGACGACGCGGGAGGGCGCTGCCTGACGCTTTAGGGGTCTGAATGGTGTGGCGAGCAAGCTGTCTGTGACCGGGTCACACCCACTGAGAACGTTGGAGGGACGACACTGATCCTAGGACAAGGAGCAACACCTTGTGGAAGGAACGAGTGTGTGTATACAGTGATTAGCTCAGTGCCCACTGGATGGATCAGGATTGAGATATCTGAAACTCTTGGAGTGGTTCGGATATGACGCAGCGGCTTGACGACACCTCAAGACTTGCTTCACGATACTAGATCATCAAGGACCGCCCCAGGAACCGTGGGAACGTCACACCATTAAGGGACAGGCGTCGTGAGCCAGAAATGTTGAAGGTAGATTAATTTTCCCTCCCATTACCCCTTTGTTGAGTAGGCAAGATAGGCCACGATATTTATCTATACATGTTTCTGTATAACATTGATAGTATTAGTATTGGCTGTAAGGTAGCTTGCATCCAGGACTGTTGTAGAGGACAGTGTGTGTGGACGACGCGGCAGTTGGAGGGATGGTGGCCGACTTGACGAGCGGGCACCTTGTGAGAGGGTGTGAGACCCCTTATTAAATCTGCCCAGCTGACGGAGTTGCTGGAGGTCGTGAAAGAAGAGTTGCCGACAATCTCCAGATTGTTTATTCTTTATATCCATTCGTGTATCATTAATACTTGTATATGTGATCATGAATCTTATGTTAGTATATATCACATATTTTATCATTGTGTTTCAGTGTGCCTCCATTCTGAAATCTATGAGCATACACGAGGGATATCATAGTCCCGCCTAGTGAACCATACGTTTTCTATAAAAGTTCTTAGTGGGTGGATAGTGATAAAGCAACACAGACTTTTATGAAAGAGTACCCAAGGCTGTCGGTCCTGTGTCAATGCTGTAGGAGTGGAAACGCTTTGGCAACAAACAACATAGTGTATACCCACTGAACTGCACTACTGGGGTGCAGAGATATCAACCCAGCAGGCAACCTTAGTAAAATTAAGATAGAGAAGGCAGGCAGGAAACGAATTCCTGCAAACTTTTTTCTTGCAGGCAAGACTCAAAGGAAGTGTTGTTAAAAGGAAAGCCTGAGTCTTTGTTCACTCCTCTGTGGGTCTAGGCCAGAATTGCTACATGCAGTTTCCCTATGATTGACTGAAGGACTCCCTGGGTGAATCAGTGGCACCCCTTGTCAGACCTGCGGTGGTGGGTATTACTGGTCCTCTCCTGTGGGACCAAGTGACTCTGGTGAGTCACGTGAATCAGACTGAGTATTCTGTCTCCTGAGCCTCTAGCAGCCCCCTTGCTAGCAGAGCCCCAGCCCACCACCCGTGACACAAGTCAACCTTGGAAGAGAGCACCGCAAGTTCGAGCCACTGTTGAAGGATGGTGTTAACAGATCTTACTTAACGGTTGGTTCTAAGGAGGCAGTTAAGTCTCTGACCCAGCAAGGATATAGTGGAAATGTCATGAAAATACCAGAGGAGAACGAGAAACTGATGAAGGTGATTATCTACAAACACCATCATATTCTAGACCCCGGATTCATCTTCGACGACCAACGATTTGTGTGGGCCAAGTGTCACCTTATTAAAGGTGAAGCTAGAAATCAGTTTGTGGCTCTAGTGAGAGGTGAAGTTCCCGAGTAAGTATTCATCACCAGGCTGGCTACAGGCATGTGGCAGAGTATGTGGACGAGCACATAAAATGCTTGAAATGCTGCAGAAGGGGGGGGCATAAATCTTGGAGCTGTCAACATGATCCACGATGTCGTTTCTTGCGGAAATTCTCACCTCTCTAATGTGTGTAGAAACAAACTTCAGCTGGGTGAGAAAATAGTTACCAGATGCTGCAACTGTGGAGGTGTTCGCAACGCCAGCTCCACTGTATGTAGCAACACGCCGAGTATGGATGTTCCCCTACCGGAGAATGTTACAGAGCAGTCAAGAGCTCTTACTCAGACACCGGGAGTACAGCAGAAAAGTCAGTACCAAACAGCGCCAGTGAACCGGTCGAATGCGCGGATAAAAGAGTCACCTTTAATTCGTCAGGCTCAAGCAACAAGAAGTCACGTCACTACTTAGGACTCCAGCAGTGAGAGTGTAATGGTGAGAGGAGTGGTTACCTGGGGCTCAGAAAGATGGCCATAAGAGTATGGTCAAGGATGTGTGGGCTGAAAAAACGAAAGTTGGCGAGTTCCTCCCAAATCTTGGGCAGAGAATCGAGTCCATTGAGGTAAAATTAAACATTCATGTGAAGGTAAAGGAAAGTCACAAAACAGTGAAGGAAAGTCATGAAATAGTGGTTGAAAACAATAATGAAACAATGAGTGATGAAATGAAAGAAAGTGAAGTGTTCGTAAATGATGGTAGTCTGTTATGATCTCAGCCTGCAGGAGAAACGAGTCTCCCCCTTGAGAGTTATTCAGCAAGCCTGACCTAACTGGAAGGTCCAGGAAATGTAGAGGCCATAACGCAGATGTAAGATAGTTTGTTGGATTTAAATAACAGTTTGAAATTATGGGCAATGAATAAGAAAACAGATAAATGACTGGTTAGGAGATGTGGACAATTTGCTGGAGGCATGAGGCTCGCCTCTGGAGGGCTTTGACCTCACTTGAGGCCCTGATCAGACGCTGTCAGAGGAAGGAGCACCCTCGACCAGACAATCTGTGGTAAGCACAATTTAAACCAGTTCATAGTGATTACTTGTAATTGGTCATGTGCCCAGCGACAGTAGCAATGTTTATTGTTAAGCCAGACATGTTTTGGTAAGGCAGAAAGCCTAAAATAAGAGAGTGGAGAGGGAGGAGCGCGGAGCAACATCCGTCTCCTCTGGGCGCTGGCAGGCGACTGAGGGCTCCTGGCGGCGGAGGACCCTCCCGAGGTGAGGAGGCCCGCCGAGCGAGGTGGAGCATCGACCCGCCCAACAGGGGAGTCCACTCTCACATAATGCAGAAGACAGAACGAGGTTGGAGGCAAAGATATTGCGTGATTAATTTTGTTTATGTGTTAAAGGGGAAACATTTTATTGGAGTGTAAATGAGTTGCAGGTATGTCTTTGGGGAAGAAGTTGCTGAGAACTTCGAAGCCAGCACAGAAAGAGTAGTTGATGAGACTCCAAGGCAGTGGAGGAGAGGACCCCGAGCTGTGAGGAGGAGTGTCACGTGCTTCCGTAGAGGTGGTGAAGCACGACAGTTGTTCGAGGAAACTTCATGGTGCAGCAGCCAGGAGAGCTGTGGAGGACCCTAGTGGGAGTAGAGAGGCACCATAATTGTTCAAGGAAACTTCATGGTAGCAGCCTGGAGGAGATGTAGAGGATCCTGGTGGTTAAGCCCGGAGGAACCTGAACATATCAGGGTAGTGAAATAGTTCTAAATGATTACTTGTAGGGAGGCGATAGAGTGTTTGTCATTAGCGTGAAAGACGCAGTGAGAGGTGAGTGATCGTTTGCCATTTTTGTACCACAAAGTGCTTATACTGAAGTTCAGAGTTACTGACGTAGGCTGGATTACCTACAGAGATATGTATTCTTGGACTGATAGAATGATCGAATGATTCGTTGAGTGGCACCGAACATTTATACTGATATATATATATATATATATATATATGTATGTTATTGCATTCATATGCTGATTTACCTTATACATCTTTATAGGTATATCTATATATGTGTACACTCTTTTGCGGAAAGTGCAACATTAAATTGCAAGACTTGATCTACTTGAGGTGGTTGATAATATTAGGTAATACCAGGAGATAGGATACCACTTGACAAGCTGATGATAAGAGTTCTGATGGTGTTGAAGTGCAACCTGACTATAATAGTGTAGAGTATAGGATTCATTATTATTATTATATGTGTGTGTATTGTGTATGTGCTTCGTCCAGTAAATGTATTCAAATTTGCTGGTGTTTGCCCTTGTCCTAGTGAGGCTTCCCAGGAAATAGTACAGAAGGAGGGAGAGAGAGAGACAGGAACCACTGCTGTGGACAGGGTAGGACGGAAATCTAGTGAAAATAAGGGGATTGAGGAGATCATATCCCATAAGGAGAGAGTGGGGAGTCATAGCGGCTCGAGTGGGTGTGCACGTGACAACGAGGCTGCGTGTTGGAGCCGCATCCCCTAAACGTGTGACGTTGAGCCCCTCTCCAAGAGCCAGAAGCGCCTAGTGAGATCTCCTAGCGAAATATAAGCACTCTATCGAGTTGTGGGTTGGGTGGTCCGTCAGCTATAACACCACCAATCCACTACTACCGCGACAAAATTGGGGGCCTGTGTCCGGGAGAGTGAACTGACACACCCACACCCTGTCCAAGAGTGGATTTGTACACTCCTTGTTGAAATAGATACACTGTGTGACCGCAGGTGCATATTCTCTCTCATGGGAAGACTCACAGGACAAGATGGATAAGGTGCAAGCATTTGTGGAATCAGGCAAGCCTGAGGATTGGGAAGGTTGCACGAGGGATCAGTTAAAACAAATAGCAGAACAATGTGGCTTTAGGTTGAAAGCATCTAAAGTGACTGGGATGAAGGATGAGATCCTTAGGCAGTTAAGAGCCAAAAGCGAAGCGGCAGAGCAAGGAGCCCAGAAAGGAGCTGAAAGTGGAAAGGAGGATGATGAGCAGGATGAAGTGAGATCCCAGGGATCGAGTAGGAGCAGTAAGAGTAGCCGCAGTAGCAGGAGTGGCCGGAATAGGAGCTTGGAGTGATTTCAGTTAGAGTTCCAGATGCAGCGTGAGGAGAGACAGTTCCAACTGGAAAAGATGAAATTAGAACTCCAGATGAAAAATGAAGCCGAGAAGGAAAAAGAGAAAACCAGGCTGGAAGTAGAAAAAGAGAAAACCAGAGTAAGGGAACTGGAGTTGGAACATGAAAAAGAAAAGGAGAGAACAAAACAAATGGAAATAGAAGCGAATAGAACCTTGGCTGAGCAAAGGATCGAACATGGGTTGCCAGAGAGCACCACCCAGGTATCACACTCACCAGATGTTAGGGTTAGGGAGAAGGACATTCCTTTGTTTGTTCCAGAAGAGGCAGAGAGCTTTTTCGAGCACTTTGAAAATGTGGCCAGCATCAAGGAGTGGCCACAGGAGGAATGGGCCCAGCTGGTCCAGTTAAGATTGACTGGTGCAGCCAGGGAGGCTTACACCCAATTGTCTCTAGAAGAGTGCCAGGATTATGCCACAGTAAAGAGCAGCATATTGCGCTCGTTCCAGTTAACCCCAGAAGCTTATAGGAAGCGCTTCAGAGAGATGATCAAAGTTGGAGCATGTACGTTTGATGAGACAGCAAGGGATCTGGAAAGACGATTCCAGAAGTGGATTGAGGCTGCTGGAGTTGGATCTTACGCTGACCTGAAGCAATTGATGGTCATGGAGAAGTTCTTGGAGATGATGCATCCCGAAACAAAGTTCAAGATCGAAGAAGCAGGGATAAATGAGGTGAGAGATGCCGTAGATAGGGAGGATATGATTACGGAAGCATACAAGAGCTTGAGGGAGAACAGAGTGAAGAATGAGGTGAGACGCAGCAATGGCAGATCCAGTGGAGTCTGGGGAGGAAGAAGTTTTGGTAGGCAGACAAGCAGACCAGCCAATTTTAAGCCCCAGGAAGGAAAGTTGCCGAGTCTGCCTGCTGGAGGTAAACAGGAAAATAAAATTATACAGAGGAGACAAGAGTTCAATGAAGCTCCACAGAGCACGAGTAGTACGTCTGGCTCGAGGAACTCCAGTATGAGTGGGCAGAGTCAGAGCCACTCGGGGGAGTATAGGAGAGATTTCTCCCAAATGAGATGCTACAAGTGCAACAGATCGGGTCACATGATGAGAGATTGTCGGCAGGGCAAGAGAGTCGTGACCCTGACCACATGCGATCCCCGGAGGAAGTACGTTGATGTACAACAAGACAAACCACAGAAGGTAGATTTGATGAACGAGCGGTATAGGCCTTTCATTAGTAAAGGTTGGGCCGCCATAGAAGGTCAACCCGAGGTGGAGGTGGGTATCCTCAGGGATACTGGAGCCAATCAGAGCTTGATTCTGAGAGGCCTGATAGGAAATGATCGACTGTTAGCTGGCAGTAGGAGGATAAAGTTTCATGTGTTGTTGTCTGAGAGTGACATGCCCGTGTGTGCTGTCCAGTTGAAGTCAGATTATTTGTCGGCGGAGGTGATGTTGGGAGTGTGCCCCAACATACCTGTTCCAGGAGTCCAAGTGATCCTGGGGAACGACTTGTGTGGATCCAAGGTGTTGCCAGAGCTGATAGTAAAAGCTGTGCAGTAGGTGAACCAGAAGGACCGCGGTACAAGTGGAACACCGGACAAGGTAGATCTGGCCAGCATCCTTGAAGATGAGGCAGAGGACAGTCAAGTCATTGTATACTCGGCCTGTGTAGTGACAGAGTCGGAGGTAGCCGCCGAGGTCGACACTGAAGGTGATACGGCAGTGTCAACTCCACCAAAGGAGGAAGTAAACATGGACATGTCTGGGCTGTTTGGTGAAGATCCAGCTCAGAAGGATGAGGATTCGAGGAGACAGGAAGTAAAGATGACCTTACCTGAAAGGTTCAGCGTGAACCGAGCGGACCTGATTAGGGCTCAGAAAGAGGAGTTTGTAGATCTAATCAGGGAGGCAAAAGGGGGAAACTCATGTCCGGAGTCCCCCGTGTATTACTACTTGGACGATGACGTACTAATGAGGAAGTGGCGGCCGGACAAGGCCGGTGCAGATAAGGTATGGTTGGAGAAGCACCAAGTGTTAGTGCCGAAGGAGTTTAGGGCAGCAGTGCTAGAACTAGCCCACTCCGTAGATATGGCAGGGCACTTAGGGGTGAAGAAGACCTTAAATAAGGTGCAGGAGCACTTATACTGGCCGAACGTGCGGAAGGATGTAAAGAAGTATTGTAGGACATGTTTGGCGTTCCAACGTGCAGGTAAGCCGGCTCCAGCTATACCAAAGGCCCCTTTAAAGCCCATACCGGCGTTTGGCGAGCCTTTTGAGAGAGTCTTGATAGACTGTGTATTCCATTGCCAAGGACCAGAAAAGGCCACGAGTATTTACTGACCATAATGTGCACAGCCACCCGTTTTCCCGAAGCGATCCCCCTGAGAAGAGTGACGTCGAGAGCCGTTCTGGATAGACTACAGAAGTACATTGCGTGGGTAGGAATGCCCAAGATTATCCAGACGGACCAGGGGAGCGTCTTCCAGTCGAAGTTGTTTAGGGAAACTTTGAAAGGATGGAGGGTAGAGCAAGTGCGCTCGTCACCGTATCACCCTCAGTTGCAGGGAGCATTGGAGCGTTTCCATGGGATGCTAAAGAGCTTGTTGAGGATATACTGTGCTGAGGAAGGGAGTAGTTGGGACGAGGCATTACCATCCGTGTTGTTCGCCATCAGGGATGTGGTAGTAGAATCACTCGGATTCACCCCATTCCAGCTGGTGTACGGACACTCCGTGAGGAGCCCAGTGGGCGCGCTGAAGGAGCAGCTCACCGTAGATAGGCCTAAAGTGGACGTGGGACGATATGTGAAAACTTTTAAAGAGCGACTCTCTAGGGCCAGAGATTTGACCAAGGAAAATTTGAGAACGTCCCAGGCAGAGATGGTAAGATATCACGACAGGAAGGCGAAGGGCAGGAGATTTCAAGAAGGAGATCAGGTGTTAGTCCTCCTGCCGGTGAAAGGAAGTATATACGAGTCAAGATTTTGTGGACCGTACACCATCCAGAAAGCATTATAGGATGTGAATTATGTAATCCACATGCCAGATCGTCCTAGAAAGTCACAGGTTTGCCACGTGAACATGATAAAGAGGTACTACGACAGAGATAAGCCTCTAGAGGGTGACGGACAGATGGAAACCCCGTTGCAGACGACTGTGCTTTGTGTGGGAGACAGCGAAGGAACAGAAGAAGAGAGCTATAAGTTAGAGAGGGCCGATGGCGCGAAGATGTCGAATGCGGAGAGCCTGGCCAAGATAGGTGAATGCTTGGGTCATTTGGAGGATGACAAACGCCAGGAACTAGCAAAGATCCTCCAGAGGAATAAGTCGTTATTTACAGACGTGCCCAGAAGACACCGCAGGACGGTGTACGAAGTAAACGTAGGGAGTGCTGACCCCATCAAGCAGCACCCTTACAGAGTTAACCCGGAGAAAGCAGCGGCAATGAGAGCAGAAGTAAAGTATCTGCTAGATAACGACTTGGCAGAGGTTAGCGACAGTGACTGGAGTTCGCCATGCCTCCTCGTGAAGAAGAGTGATGGCACATACCGGTTCTGCACTGATTACAGGAAGGTGAATGCAGTCACAGTCGCTGACTCGTTCCCGATACCACGCATTGCCGATTGCATAGATCGGATTGGGAGTGCACGGTATGGTTCGAAAATAGACCTGCTAAAGGGATACTACCAGATTCTCCTGTCCGAGGAGGCTAAGAGGATCTCAGCGTTCATGACACCCGACGGCTTGTACCAATATAAAGTGGTGCCGTTCGGAATGAAGAATAGTGGTATCTGTTTCCAATGAGTAATGAATCGGATATTACAAGCTGTGACCGGATGTGCAGTGTACATCGATTATATTGTCGTGTTCGCTGATTCCTGGAAGGATCACGTGGATCGACTGGTAGATTTGTTCGGTTGACTGGAGAAGGCCAACATGACGATTAACTTAGCAAAAAGCGAGTTCGGGAGAGCCCGCCTGGAGTACCTTGGATATATAGTCGGGCAAGGCGAGGTTCCTCCGGTAAGAACAAAGGTGGAGGCCATCGACAACTTCCCGGTGCCCAGGAGCAAGAAAGATTTGTTGAGATACCTCGGTATGATTGGATATTACCGGAAGTTCTGTGAAAATTTCTCCACCATAGCCACTCCTATGACGAGTTTGCTATCAAAGAGCAAGAAGTGGGAGTGGGATGGAACGGCACAAGAAGCGTTTGAGAAGACCAAAAGACTGTTGACCGAGGCGCCTGTACTAGTGTCGCCAGATTTTGGAGCGCCGTTTACGTTATTTGTTGATGCCAGTGATATAGGGGCTGGAGCTGTACTGACGCAGCAGGATGATGGAATTTACCGCCCCGCGTCCTTCTTTTCGAAGAAGTTTGTTTAGCACCAGAGGTCGTACAGTACGGTCGAGAAAGAGACTTTGGCCCTGGTGATGGCATTGAAACATTTTGAAGTGTATGTGAGTGGGGGAGGATACCCAGTGACGGTATATACTGACCATAATCCCCTAGTTTTCCTGAAGAAAATGAAGCATGCGAACCAGAGGTTAACCAGATGGTTTTTATTGCTCCAAGAGTATGACCTGGTGATAACGCACATAAGAGGGGGAGACAATGTAGTGGCTGATGCGTTATCTCGAGCCTAGCCACTAGAATAACTCTCAGAAATAAGGGGAGGGGAGTGTTATGACCTCAGCCTGCAGGAGAAACGATTCTCCCCCTTGAGAGTTATTCAGCAAGCCTGACCTAACTGGAAGGTCCAGGAAATGTAGAGGCGATAACGCAGATGTAAGATAGTTTGTTGGATTTAAATAACAGTTTGAGATTATGGGCAATGAATAAGAAAACAGATAAATGACTGGTTAGGAGATGTGGACAATTTGCTGGAGGCGTGAGGCTTGCTTCTGGAGGGCTTTGACCTCACTTGAGGCCAGACATCGCAGGGGGAAAGACGCGCTCCATTGTGCTTCCGTTAGAAGGGAACCCCTAGTGATATATCTCCAAGAGAAGAGAAGTGTGCAGACGTTCCAGCTGTGGAATCGAGCTGGAAACGTTGTGGTCTCAAGTCCTGGACGGCTAGGAGTGCGTATTAAGCCGCCCAGAGACATTTTCGTGGGCTGTGGAAGCGCCCTGATCAGACGCTGTCAGAGGAAGGAGCGCCCTCGGCCAGACAATCTGTGGTAAGCACGATTTAAACCAGTTCATAGTGATTGCTTGTAATTGGTCGTGTGCCCAGCGACAGTAGAAATGTTTATTGTTAAGCCAGACATGTTTTGGTAAGGCAGAAAGCCTAAAATAAGAGAGTGGAGAGGGAGGAGCGCGGAGCGACATCCGTCTCCTCTGGGCGCTGGCAGGGGACTGAGGGCTCTTGGCGGCGGAGGACCCTCCCGAGGTGAGGAGGCCCGCCGAGCGAGGTGGAGCATGGACCCGCTCAACGGGGAAGTCCACTCTCATATAATGCAGAAGACAGATAGAGGTTGGAGGCAAAGATATTGCGTGATTAATTTTGTCTAAGTGTTAAAGGGGAAACATTTTATTGGAGTGTAAATGGGTTGCAGGTTTGTCTTTGGGGAAGAAGTTGCTGAGAACTTCGAAGACAGCACAGAAGGAGAAGTTGATGAGACTCCAAGGCAGTGGAGGAGAGGACCTCGAGCTGTGAGGAGAAGCAGTGAGGAGGAGTGTCACGTGCTTCCGTAGAGGTGGTGAAGCACCACAGTTGTTCGAGGAAACTTCATGGTGCAGCAGCCAGGAGAGCTGTGGAGGACCCTAGTGGGAGTAGAGAGGCACCATAATTGTTCAAGGAAACTTCATGGTAGCAGCCTGGAGGAGCTGTAGAGGATCCTGGTGGTTAAGCCCGGAGGAACCGATTGGTGACCAGCCGCCTGCACACCTGCACCTCTGCACCTCAGTGCCATCTACCTGAGTCAATGTCTAAGCTTGAACCAGCCATTGACTTCAGAATATCCTTGTGCTCTCAAGCTGTGAACAACTAACTGATACACGTCCTGTTTATCGGTGGAAGTTCTAAGCTAGCGCACATATTCTCAGCACCTGTTATTGTCATTTTGCCTTTATATTATTCCTAGAGTAAATTATCCACTTACTTATTTTTATGTTATACTTTTTGACTTGTTTGTTTGCACTGTACATAGCCAAGGGATTGTCTTTGTTATTAATGTAAATTAAAGTTTCATTGTTCATACTATGTGTTTTGCGTGGCATCCCTTACTTTTACCACAGACAACAGCCAAGCAGTCTCTTTTTTTTCTAAATGTGACAGGCATTGACACCAGCCATTAGGAAGACTGCCGAACATCTACATTCCTACATTTTCCCATCACATTTCATGGGTGATGATAATCTCTTTCAAGAGAGATTGAGCCTGCTCTTCCCTACATAAAGTTACTTACACATCTACAAGAATAAGATGCTACATTCATGATACGTCTACCAGTAGCACAAAACGTTTTGACCAGGAGGCAAAACGTACCCTAAACCCCCAACTCAACACTCCCTCCTCGCCGGCTCATCCGTTGTCAACCAGCAAACTACCATTGTCCAGCCTGCCTGCTTCTGATTGGTGACCAGCCGCCTGCAAACCTTCACCTCTGCACCTCAGCGCCATCTACCTGAGTCGATATCTGGGCTTGAACCAGCCATTGACTTCAGAATATCGTTGTGCTCTCGAGCTGTGAACAACCAACTGATACACCTCTTGTTTATCAGTGGAGGTTCTAAGCTAGCGCTCATATTCTCAGCACCATTGTTGTATTTTACCTTTGTCATTTTTTTCTTTATATTATTCTTAAAGTAGCGTCATTCCTGATCTTAGATTTAATGTTATTTTTTTTGACTTGTATGTTTGTACTGTACATAGCCAAGGATTGTCTTTGTTTTTTATTTGTTTTCCAGTTAAAGTTTCATTGATCATACTATGTGTTTTGCATGTCTTCCCTTACTTTCCCACAGACAACAGCCAA
>WNGS01168063.1:140078-170097 GCA_020271785.1 Procambarus virginalis | reverse complement strand
CTCCTTTAGATGTGAGTAAATTGATTGTGCACTATTGACTAAGTAGGCTGCAGCGCCATATGCTTTGCCAGAGGCATCGCAAAAAATGTGCAAATTTGTAGGTAAGTTTTGTCCTGAAGCATTACGAGGAAATTTCAAAACACCTAATGATTGAAATCCGCTGCGAGTATTTGCCATTTCTCTTGCAACTCAGTTGGCAACGGATCATCCCATCCCATATGTTCTGCCAGCATTCCTGCATTAGGAGTTTGCCCTTATTAATATAGGACTAAGTAAGCCTAAAGGGTCAAATGGTTGACTGACATATGAGAGTAATTTTCTCATGGTAAGGGATGAATTATGGTTTGTACTGACTTGACATTCATCTCGTCAGTACCTGTGTTCCATTCCACGCCCAGAACTTTTAATTGATTAGGCACCTGATAACCTGGAAATTCTTTCTCGATTATCTGGTTTAATGATTTATTGTTGAGGCCCATGATTGTAGTGGCATATTGGCTCCTAATAACTCACGGTTAGCCTCATGGTAAATTTCTACCAATTTGGATTTATCATTAGTAGTTCCCTGGAAATTATCGACATACAAGTTGTCACTGATCTCTGCCTTATAAGGACTATTTGACTTCTTCAAATGTGTATCTAATGTGGCTTGAAGTAGAAACGGTGAGGAAGTCGCTCCAAAAGCACCGAGGCAAACCGATAGGTTATGACCTCACTGTCAGGAGCCTGGGGATCTTTCCAGAGAAATTTGGTGTAATTACGATCCTCCTCTTGCAAGCCTACTCTAAGGAAAGCTTTACTGATATCAGCAGTATAAGCAAAAATACCAGTACGGAATCGTAACAGTACATCATGTAGCCTTTGTGTTAGGCTAGGTCCCGTTTGGAGACATTCATTCAAAGACACGCTGCTTGCCTTCACTTTGGCACTACAGTTGAAAACAATACGTATTGGTGTTGTCAATGAATCTTTCAACACAGCGTGATGGGGTAAATAGTGACCTGTTTTCGGTCATCATTATCAACAACTTCAATAAATTTACTGTTGAGTTGTTGCTGAATTAATTGATGGTACATATTTAATTTATCTGGCTGTTTCTTCAGCCGTATTAATTGTGACTGTAATTGAGAGGCTGCCATGAAATAATTAACTGGAAGTTGTGGATGATTCAACTTCCATGGCAATCTCACCCAGTATTGTTTGTCTTTATAGACAACTGTATCCAGATATTGCTGGTAAGTCCACATATCATCAGGACTTGGTTGTTCAGGGACAATACCTAAAGTGTCTAGATCCCACAACGATGTACAGGTGGATCAGACTCATATCTTCAGATATTTCTCTGAAATGTAGGGGTGACTGTTCCAAGCCTAGTCACGCCACTATTGCATTGTTATCTTGTTTGTTGGTTGACGCTGTTTTTTGTTGGAAAAGCACCGGTCCAGTAAGCAACTTGCCTCCAGCAGATGACAACAAATTCATTCCGTGTTGTCTGGTGCATCCAGTTATAAATTTATAATAATGGTCAGCGCCTATAAGTATACCAACATCTGTGAGGCAGTCAGAATTTATTTTGTAATCTGCTAGCCTCATGCGGTTTCGTTTAAGATATCTCGCAGTGCGAGCTAGTCCTGTGACCTGCAGGTCTGAAGGCAGTTTATCAACTACTACCGCTTGTATTGGACTAGTAGAAGATCCAAGTCTCACTAATACCTTGACTACTTGGTATTCACGAGGTCCACTATTAGTCAAGAACCCAGAAATGTTCAGTCTCACACTTTTGGCAGGTTTTAATTTTAACTGCTCAACTAATTGTTGCGTGATAAAGGTTTTCTGTGATCCCTGATCAAAGAGACCTCTAGTGTTGACTCTAGATTTCTTGTCTATTAGTTTAAGTTGAGCTGTAGGCAGAGTGGTATTATTGCCTCCTCAGTAGCAAGTACACTTATTTCCTGATGTACCTTGCAATATTGTACTGTGGTAGAATTCATAGAATTCTTCCCAGGTGTCACAGATTGGGTAGAAATTGTTCTACATAAGGCATAATGATGTACACCTTTGGGCATCTACTGCATAACCGTAGCTGCACAACACATTTACTGGGTTCATGAGAACCCATGCACTTGGTGCATCTGTGTAATTCTTGAGTTGTTTAATCCTGGTGTTAAAGTTAGGATAAACCGTACATTTGTAGGTGAGATGTTCTTGATCGCAGAACAGGCACCTTCTCTCTCTGACTGAATTTGTCCTTTTAGTAGACACATCAGTTGCAGTGTCAGAGGGAGATACAGTATAAATACCTACACTACCACTCCCCTTTCCAGTGGATGGAGTAGTCTTAGGCTTAGATTTATTGGATTTATTCAAAGTCAATTTGGGTTTGACTGAGATGTCAATGTTAGGTAATTTAGACTCAGGTTTAATCTTATCATGAGTCTTCAACCTGTTAACTGTTATTCTCAGCCCCTCGAATATTTGCTCGAGAGTGAGAAACTCGGTTTTATAATGTGAGCATATTTCTGCTAAGATATTTGAGGCAATTTCCTCTGCAAAAGTAACTTGATTGACCATTCTGAAGCTGGTACATCAACTTTAGTACCTAAGGCCTTCACTAGAGACTCTGCTTCTAGCCTGAAGCTTTGAAGTGAGTCTGGTCTGTTACTTGGTGCATTCAGATCTAGCAATTGGTAATAAAGGTTAGCTATACTTAACTCCTGGTTGCAATAATTCAACTTCAGCAGTTTTATAGCTTCCACATAATTACTCTCAGTGAGAGCTAAGTTATTTATAACCTTTTTAGCTTCCCTTTGAGAAGACTAATCAGGTATGAAAATTTAGAAATTGGGTCAAGATAAGACCTGTTATGGATATGAACTTCAAATGAAGTCCAAAATGTGTCCCAATTTTCTTCATCCAGCCCTGCAAATGTAGGTAAGTCTAAAGTAGGTAGACGAACCTCAGGTAATTGATTACTGGATTGAGACATAGTAGAATTTGTATTGGATTGATGGTTTACTATACTGGATAGTACATCAAATTTATCTTGAGTCTCATCTTCGTGTGGGAAATATTTGCTACAATTTGATCTAATTCCTCTAGATCAGTTTCAGTAGCATTCAGTGAGTTAAGATAAGACTGACTTGCAGATTTAACTTGATCAAACTTAAGATTAGCTACTCTCACTGATGATTTTAGTAGATAGTAATCAATGGGAGTTGCCTTGGACAAGTCATCAGACTTATTAATTAGTCTAGTTAAATGGCCTTGAGGCCAATATAGGTTCTCCTTAATTGCTCAGGAGTAGCCATGTTAGCTTTAAGTCCAATTTCATAGGACTTGATTGAATATTACTAATGAAGCTGGGATACTTGTTCATTAGTTGATAATTAATATTGTATAGCCTGAGTTCTGGCTAAATTAAACTCTACCTCACTTTGAGGTTAAATGTCCCTACCTAACAAGTATATAGCTAAAGATTTTGAGTGGTGTCTGCATGTCACCATTAACTTTCGTCCGGCTAGCCCATCATTATCACCATTAGATGTAATGGTGATCATACAGCAACACTCAAAACCACACACAAAAATAATGAATACACAAATAATTGATATGGAAGCACTCTAATCAGAGTTACTGTAATGTTGAATCCCACCCTTGGTAGGGTCAGCACAAAATGTATAATGTATGTACTACTCATTAGTACAGGACTAATTGTAAGAATTTCTTGGATTGTATCCAGTTCTAAGAGACCAAAATGTTGTTTTGGTTTCTGAGAACGGATACAGTTTAATGGTAATTGGTATGTATCCAGTTCGATAAGACCAAAATGTTGTTTTGGTCTGAGAACTGATATAGATTAATTGATTAGTAATCATCCGGTTCGAAAAGGACCAAATGTTGTTTTGGTGCTTGAGAACCGATATAGTTAAATATTAATTGGTATCCGGTTCGAAGGACCAAAATGTTGGGTATCTGGGGCTTGAACTCAGAAATTAAATTATTTAATTATTGTATTGAAATAACTCGAAGGACCACCCACTTTTGAGAAAAGAGGGAAAACAAATAAAAGTGATCATTAGAATGACACTAGAGAACCAGTGTCTATGGAAACTCATTTAAGAATAATCACTAGAAATAATGAAGACTGTAATTATTAATTAAAGCCAAAGCCTCAAATATCAATATTGGGGGGTTATTTCTAGAAGTTCATATATATCTAGGAACCAGTGTGGTTCGTCACTAGTTCATTATGGTATTAATAATATGGTAAATCTAAGTACAATATATTCAAATATATGGTAATCAAATTATAATTATAATCATCATTAATCACTGAGCATAAATATTGAGCACAGTTAAAGAATTACCATTAATTACCAAATCTGGCAATAGACATTCTATGGAAATTGCTATATGAATTATAGAAGTGATAATAAAATTGAATAAATTTATAAGAAAAATGTGTCTTAGCTGTAAGACGATTTCTAACGCCAGTTCATCATTCGTCCTCGTGGTCACGAAATCCCCATAGAGAAAGAACTCGAGGTAAATAACACGATTGATGAGAATCTTGCTGGCACCTCAAATACACGCTGTAATACAAGAAATATAAAGTAGCAATTGACTAGGTTACAAATTATGTTCAGATATTCATGAAACTGAGATGAGTAATAAACATTACTAACATGTTATTTTTGATGTTCATTCTTCATGACGACAAACTACCCACAAAGATACTATCTACTTTGATGCATCAAACCAGAAAAGAAAAACCTGTGAGCGTAACCGAGTACTGAGGTTTGCCGAAATTAGCGTCTGCCGGACTCAATGTTCACTGCTGTGCACACTTAATTACGGGTCCCGGTACTAATTGTAGACGCGTTATTAACTGCTGAGGCACTAGAGAACACATAGGCAAGTAAATTTAACTTATTAACTGGGTATCAACGTAATTCTTGTCGATAAGAATTCCCAGCAAATGCCATGTGTTTCTCCCACGCTGCCTCATGAGAAAGCCTTGTTGTTGTAATGGCGTCGCCGCCTTCCTCCCTCCCCGCTCTCGCATTCACCACGGAAATTATTAAACACAAATTATTCTTTTCCGCGCAATTATGGATGAAATGCGATAATATGAACTGGGTTGGAATTATAGGGATTTAATAATTATAATATTCTCGATAAATGATCTCTAGCGAGAAATGGAGATGTTATTTATACTTCTCCAGAGCATTCGATCATAACAGAATAAAAACTGTTACTAAATAATTTCAATTAATAACTCTTGATTTTACAAGATCAGGAGTAATATTATCAGCAATATGCTCAGATTAAATTATATTAACACTACTGTTAGTGGTGTTAAGAACTACTGCAATTAGTAAGTTAATGGTAATTTATTATAATATAATAATAGATGATAAGTGTTGGAAATTTCCAACACGCATGACTTCCGTTTTGCTAGGGCTGATTCGGTAGAACGGTTGGCGAATCGGCTGGGTGTCAGGTAGCAGTTGGATGTCGTGCCGAGTCACAGTACACTCTTGGGGATCATCTCGAAACAACTCCTGATGTTCTCTGATGAGTTTGATGAGTGAAGCACTATTATCGTCCTGAAAATGATTGTGAAGGTCAGTAAGGATTTCCGAATTAGAAAGCGCTGTCTCAGTGTCAGTGCTTTCGGAAGGAGCAGCAGGGAAGGTCTCACTGTGGCTGTATAGACCTGTAAATGAGGTGAAATTGGTTAACACAGTGGGAGGAACCCCATGGTAGGGCTTGAGTAAATTGATGTGGCACAGCTGGGTCTTCCGCCGCCTATCGGGGGTCTCGAGAACGTAGTTGAAGTTGTTCCGGCACTCCTTAACACGGTAGGGTCCTGAGAACCTGTTCTGTAAAGGAGAACCTGGGATAGGGAAATAGGCAAGCACTAAGTCTCCTGGTTTAAACTTCCTTACTTTACAGTGCTGGTCGTAACGAGTCTTCATCCTCTCCTGGGCTTTCTGTAGGTTGTTGCTGGCAAAGGAATGGACCCTCTCTAGAATGTGTCGGAGATTTTGAAGATACTGGGGCACATTCTGATGCTCACTGAAGGTGGCATCACGTAGAGAATCCTTGAAAGCCTTGAGAGGTGTACGGCACTTACGTCCGTAGAGCATCTCATAAGGAGATACTCCTAGTGACTCGTTGGGAAGACTTCTGAAAATACACATGATGAGATCAATTTGCCTATCCCAATCCTTTGAGGTCTCATTACAAAACTTTTTTAAGAGTGCCTTGATGGTTTGATGACTACGCTCGAGAGAACCCTGTGAAGCAGGATGATAGGGGCTGGACAGTACCTGTTTGATGTTGAACTCCTCCAGAGTCCGTTTGAAGAGATCACTGGTGAAGTTGGTGCCACAGTCGCTCTGTATCTCCCTCGGAAATCCATACTGGGTGAAGATTTTCAGTAGATTCTTCACCACTGTAGCAGCCGTAATATTTTTCACTGGAACTGCTATCGGAAATCTGGTGGTAGGACACAGGATGGTTAAGATATATGCATTGCCTGCACTGGTCCGAGGCAAAGGACCAACACAGTCAATAATAAGTTTGTGGAACGGTTCCTCAGGCACCTGGATGGGTATCAGTGGTGCTCTGGGAATGGAAACGTTCGGTTTCCCGGCTAACTGACACACGTGGCATAATTTGACATGATTCTTGACGTCGTTTACCATACCTGGCCAGTAGTAGTCTTGTCGAATTCCATGGTAAGTCTTGTTGAACCCGTAGTGTGACAAAGCGCCGTGGGCCAGGTGTAGAATCGTGGGCCGCAGGCTGGTAGGAATCACTAGTTGTTCAACGTCTGCCCAATCGTCCTCGTCCTTCAGTTTACTGGGTCTATACCTGCGATAGAGTATTTCGTTCTCCATAAAGAACCCAGGAACACTGTCGGATTGGGTTTCAGCCTGAAAGAATAATGGTGTCAAGGTAAGATCATCTCTCTGTAACTTACGGAACTCCACAGCGGTCAGGTTAGGGGGTAGTTTCGAAGGGTCCTGAGGGACAGCGGTAGCAGTAGAGTCAGCTGGCTGTGGTCGTGCAGCTTGAGCACGGGTGGTCACCATAACAGGAGGAGAACCTTCATCACTCTCTTGAACCTTTGCTGGAACATGCTCAAAAATCGGGTTATCCAACACAGAGTTGCTTACCTCGGATATGTCCTTGACGATCAGGTTGTTTGGTTGTTGGTCTTCTGCCAAGTCGTTGCCCAGGAGAAGTTGCACTCCAGGCATGGGAAAAGGCTTTTCCCTGACGGCGACTTGGACTTCACCGGTCACGAAGGGACAATCTAGGTAAACTCTGGCAAGGGATAAGGAGTTGTAGCAGTAAGGTCAGTGATGAACACAGTCTCTCCTGTGTAGGCGACGTTGGGCACAGCTGATTTCAAGACGATCGATTGTAGAGCCGCTGTGTCCCGCAGGATCTTAAGTCCAAAACGTCCCTCTGAATCTGAACCGTGGGTAGAGATAGTTCCTGGATATAGATGCTTGCTAAAGAGAGAGAGATCATTAGCATGAACACCAACATTCATTACAGGCTTACCGGACTTAGGGTGAGTAGGTTTAGACTTAGGAGGTTCGATGTTACCTTTAGATTGGGACTTACCACATTTGTCAATGGTGTGTCCATATAGTCGACAATACCTGCAGTACAGTTGAGAGGTACCTTGATCTGGGCTCGCTTTCTCGTAACTGTACCAAGACTTCTTGCTGGTAGGTTCTGGTGTCAGCCGGTGGATGAGGCTGTAAGTGTCAGCTGACTTCGCGCACTTCACCAAATCCGTCTCTTCTTTGTCTGCTAAGTATAGGCGGACAGGAGGAGGTACACGTCTCAAAAATTCTTCAACCAGTATGAGGTTGACAAGCTCTGAAAAAGTAGAGACATGTGCTGCCTCCAGCCATTTCATGAAATATCTTCGTTTGGTGTTAGCAAATTCTAAGAAGGTGGTGGTACTTGCCTTGACGTAGTCACGAAACTTTCGTCGATAGCTTTCGGTGGAGAGAAGGTAGGCGTCCAACACAGCTTGCTTCAGGGTGGTGTAGTCGTTTTCTGATGCCAAAGTGCTGAGTGTGACTGCTGCTCTACCTGTTAAATGTACTCTGAGAAGGGTAGCCCATTGGTCGTCAGGCCAATTAAGTTGATCAGCAAGGGTCTCAAAAGTGGTAAAAAACACATCAACCTCCGTTTCGATGAACGGGGGCATTAACTTACTTGCATGGGAGACATTGAAACTGGGAGGAAGACTAGCTGCCGCTTGTTGGAGTTGAGCTTGGTGTGCAGCGTCCCTCGTGAGTTCTCGGTCACGACAGTTTAGAGCTGCTTCTGCCTGTCGTTTGTCGTGGTCACGTTGTATCTCGAGTCGCTGTTTGTATAAGGCCAACTCACGTTCACTTTCTTCTTTCTTCAGTGCGGCCTCTCTTTCACGTTCTTCCTTTCTGAGGGCAGCTTCACGCTCTCTGATTGCAGCTGCTTCCTTTTGTTGCTCCCGCTCGATCTTAGCAAGTTCTAACTTGAGTTTTATTGCTGTCAAGTCATGTTTATCTGAAATAGTGTATTGTTCATGAGTATCAGAATCTATCTTCCCTTCATCCAAAAGATGATCTACAATTATATTATTTACGGTATATTTGTTGGCGCCAGGTGGAACTTCCAATTGATACTCGTGTGCAAGAGTTATCAATTCGACCCTTCTTGCGTGACGTAAGTTCCCTATTTCACCTTCTGGATTTGCCTTGAAAGCTTGTAGGCGGAACATTGTGAAAATATAGCAAAATAAAGGAGACACGAATATACAGTGAGAATATGGTGAATGTCAGAAACAGGAAACGTGGCAACTGATACCTATCCTGTGGGGAATTATTAATAATTAAAGTTAATTCAAGATGGTAAATGAATAAGGTCGCAGGAAATCTTGTACCTGGTACTCACTGTGGGAGGATAAAGGCAAGAAAATCCTACTAATTAGTGGAAACTGAGTTTAAAAGACAAGTGAAACACTAAATGGCTTCAAAATAAATGAGGTAGTCCAAAAAATGTAGTCATACCTTGCCAAGTCACTATAGAACATAAGCAAAGGTACCCACTGAAATTGAATATGGTATTTACAGAATTAGCGAACTTTGTGCTCAAAAGAAAGAACGCCAATTCCCTACCTTGGGTAAATACCATCAGTCTGACCGACGAGTAGGGGTGCGAGTGTCAACTGGTGACGAGAACTATCGGCGAGGTCCCAACTCGCCAATAATAGTTCGTGCTAGAGGATCTAAAGCCCTCTTTTTCCTCCTAGAGTCGGATTGCAGGACTTAGGTGCTATTGACCCGGAGACAGACCACAGTACCAGGGTACCTATGTGATAATCTGTCAAAAATGTGAGAAATATCTGGGGACAAAAGATGTTAAACACGGATAATAACACGGAAGGGGGAGACGACCAATTAAGAGTATGACTGCGGCCTACAGTCACCACGTAATCCAAAGTTGTCTCACTCTCACCATATGCTATTCCCGTAATGCACAATATACACAGCACCATATAAAATAAAAAATGATTAATGTAAATAATGAAAGCAAGGGAAATGAAAGCCAAGTACGCTTACCACAATTACCAATACCTGAGTGAAGCTCCGTGGACAGGCCCCCAATTATATGTGACGGTAACGTGTTGGAAATGGTGGTCGGCAGTCTTCCAAATAGCAGGTGTCAATGCTGGGCCACATACATTTAATTTATATAAAAAAAAGGAAAAAAAAAGAGTGACTGCTTGTCTGATAATCTGTGGTAAGGCAAGATACACGAAAACACAAAATATAAAAAAGTACTTTACTTAATCTAGAAAACAAAATAAAATAAAGACGATACCTTGGCATTTAAAATAATGTAAAAGAAAAATACATAAAATATATAACAAATTGAAAAGGGGGGAACTGGTTACGTTAACAAAGTTAAATGGTGCTGGGAATATATGCGCTAGCTATAAACCTCTTATTTGATCACACGAGGTGGGTCAAATTAGGTGTTCACAGCAGGAGCACGAGATATATTCTGGCTGGCAGAACTGCAAGGGACTCCAACAATGACTGGCGATGATAGTGATTGGCGTGGAACGGGAGTGGTGTGTTGGTTGGCGGCCAATGAGAACGCAGGACGGCCGCAAGTCGCTAGTTTGCTGGGAGCAGTTGGCAAGTCGACCAGGTGTGCAGCAGGTGCTGGAGAGGGGGGGGAGGAGGGAGTTGCAGGTGCGTGTGGCTGTCTTGATATATACGTTAAGCCACTACAAAACGTATCTTGCATATTGTTGAGAACGTGATGAAGTAAGGAAATAGCAGGCTAAATCTCTGATAAGAGATTATCGTCACAATATATATATATATATATATATATATATATATATATATATTATATATATATATATATATATATATATATATATATATATATATATATGTTTATATGTATATATATATACTAATTATATAATAATGTGTGTGCAACTAAAAGTCTTTGAAAATGTAATAAGTTATTACGAACGCGTTCAAGTGTTTCGTCAGACTAAAATAAAAATGAATTTGGAGAATTGATTTTTCATTTCCCATCAACATTGAAAAGAAACATAAGAAATATTGAGAAAATTCGTGTTAGAATTATTAATCTCACATATCCAGGTATATGTGAGTTTNAAGAGAAAACCAGGCTGGAAATAGAAAAAGAGAAAACCAGAATAAGGGAACTGGAGTTGGAACAGGCGAAAGAAAAAGAAAAAGCCCAGGTCGAAAAAGAAAAGAGAGAACAAAACAAATGCAAATAGAAGCGAATAGAACCTTGGCTGAGCAAAGGATCGAACATGGGTTGCCAGAGAGCACCACCCAGGTATCACACCCACCAGATGTTAGGGTTAGGGAGAAGGACATTCCCTTGTTTGTTCCAGAAGAGGCAGAGAGCTTTTTCGAGCACTTTGAAAAGGTGGCCAGCATCAAGGAGTGGCCACAGGAGGAATGGGCCCAGCTGGTCCAGTTAAGATTGACCGGTGCAGCCAGAGAGGCTTACACCCAACTGTCACTAGAAGAGTGCCAGGATTATGCCACAGTAAAGAGCAGCATATTGCGCTCGTTCCAGTTAACCCCAGAAGCTTATAGGAAGCGTTTCAGAGAGATGATCAAAGTTGGAGCATGTACGTTTGCTGAGACAGCAAGGGATCTGGAAAGACGATTCCAGAAGTGGATTGAGGCTGCTGGAGTTGGATCTTACGCTGACCTGAAGCAATTGATGGTCATGGAGAAGTTCTTGGAGATGATGCATCCCGAAACAAAGTTCAAGATCCAAGAAGCAGGGATAAAGGAGGTGAGAGATGCCGCAGATAGGGCGGATATGATTACGGAAGCATATAAGAGCTTGAGGGAGAACAGAGTGAAGAATGAGGTGAGACGCAGCAATGGCAGACCCAGTGGAGTCTGGGGAGGAAGAAATTATGAAAGACCCAGAAGAGTCTGGGGTGAGAAGAATTTTGATAAATGGGCAGATAAACGTAAGTACCCTAAAACTCAGAAGAGTAGGTCGCGCACTTCGTCTGAAAGTGAAGATGAAGGAGCTAAACGAGAAACAAATCATTATCCAGGGAATCAAGAGTCCAGTAAAGCCCCACAGAGTGCAGGTAGTGTACCTGGCCCGAGGAACTCTCATGCGAGTGGACAAAGTCAGAGCCACTCTGGTACATATAGGAGAGACTTTTCCCAGGTGATGTTACAACTGTAACGGATTGGGTCACGTGATGCGAGATTGTCGGCAGGGCAAGAGAATTGTGACCCTGGCCATGTGTGACCCCCGAAGTAAATATACTAATGTGTTCCGAGACAAACCACAGAGGTGAACTTAGTGAACGAGAGGTATAGGCCGTTCATAAGTAAAGGTTGGATCAGTATAGGAGGCCAACCTGAGGTAGAAGTTGGTATCTTAAGAGATACCGGAGCTAATCAGAGCGTGATTGCGAGAAGCCTGATTGGGAATGATCGACGGTTAGCTGGCAGGAGAAAGATGAAAGTATATGGGTTATTGTCTGAGAGTGACATGCCCGTTTGTACTGTCCAGCTAAGGTCGGAATATGTGTCGGCGGAGGTGATGTTGGGAGTGTGCCCCGACATACCTGTTCCAGGAGTCCAAGTGATCCTGGGGAATGACTTGTGCGGGACAAAGGTGTTGCCAAGAGTCATAGCGGAGACTGTGCCAGAGGAGTGCCCAGAAGGCCACGGCACGGGTGGGACACCTGAGAGTGTGAACCTGACTGACATCCGAGGAGATGAGTCAGGAGACCGCCAAGCCATTGAGTACCCTGTCTCGGTAGTGATGAAGGCAGAGGTGGCCGACGAGGAAGACGCTGGAGAAGATGAGACAGTGTCTATTCAGCCGGTAGAAGATATCGACGTAGATATAGCGTGGCTGTTTGATGAAGGTCCAGCTCAGGAAGATGAAGTCTCGGTGAGGCCAAAAGTGAAGATGGCCCAGCCAAAGAAAAATCATGTGAAGAGAGCGAACCTGAGTAGACCCCAGCCTGCTGAAATTAAGGGTCGGAAGGTGAATGCAACTGTGCTGAGCAGAAGTGAGGAAGGATGTGGACATACTGAGGACGGGAGTAGAGCGTCAAGTTGTCCACGAGCACAGAGGCATTTGGATAGTAGAGTTAAGTTGTTTGAGATGTCAGGAGTTGACATGTTTCACAGAAAACGCGGAGGAGAGATAGTGAAGAAGAGTAATAGCCGAGAAAATGGAAGGAGAAGAGACAGTATGTGTGGAGAGATGCTTACGAGCACTCTAGGAGAGGTAAAGCAACATGTACGATCGAGTGCTGTTGGATGTAGTACAGGGCTCGGAGAAACTTTTAGGGAACAAAGAAGAGTTGAAGGAGAAGAAATGGAGTTGTATAGAGGCGAGAAGTGTGAGAAGAGGATGATGATACAAGCATGGAGGAGTAGAAGAAAGCCGAGGACTCGATGGAAGTCAAACAGGATGAGGTCTCGGATAAATGAGGAGACGAAAGGGAGGATCGTCGGTGAAGACGAGGGAGTGAAGTATGATGGCAGGAGACGAAAGTATAATGGCAGTATATGGAAGTGTGAAGACGACAGAGGAGGTACAGACAGTAGATGTCTGACTCTGGACGTGAAGAGAAGAAGACAAGGAAACGGAGGGTGGAAACAATAAGTAGAGTTGACCGATGGAGTGCAGGCGTCCAAGGAGGACAGCCTAGCCAAGAGGTGTCAGAGAAGTCAAATCGTTTGTGAGAAGATCATGTTTCTGGCGAGTTGTGAGCCAGATGTTGCAACGAAGTAGTTGTATACTCCTAGGGAGTACGTAAGCAGATCAACCGGTCGAACCAATCGGTTGGAGAACGAGACAGTGTAGTGGCGGATGTATTATCTCGAGCTTTGCCACTGGAATAACTCTCAAAAATAAGGGGAGGGGAGTGTTATGATCTCAGCCTGCAGGAGAAACGAGTCTCCCCCTTGAGAGTTATTCAGCAAGCCTGACCTAACTGGAAGGTCCAGGAATCATAGAGGCGATAATACATAGGTAAGATAGTTTGGCTGATTTTAAATAAAAATTTGAGATTATGGGCAATGAACAAGAAAACAGATAAATGACTGGTTAGGAGATGTGGACAAGTTGGCTGGAGGTGTGAGGCTCGCTTTGGGAGAGCCTTGACCTCACTTGAGGCCAGACATCGCAGGGGGAAAGCCGCGCTTCGTCGAGCTCCCGCCAGAAGGGAACCCCTAGTGATATATCTCCAAAGAGAAGAGAAGTGTGCAGACGTGCCAGCTGTGGAGTCGAGCTGAAACGTGTGGTCTCAAGTCCTGGACGGCGAGGAGAGAGTATTAAGCCGCCCAGAGACAGTTTTGTGGGCTGTGGGAAGCGCCCTGGTCAGACGTTGTCAGAGGGAGAAGCGCCCTCGACCAAATAATCTGTGGTAAGCACGGTTTAAACCAGTTCATAGTAATTAGTTGTAATTGGTCGTGTGCCCAGCGACAGTAGCAATGTTTATTGTCAAGTTAAACATGTTTTGGTAAGGCAGAAAGCCTGAAATAAGAGAGTAGAGTGGGAGGAGCGCGGAGCGACGTCCGTCTCCTCTGGGCGCTGACAGGCGACTGAGTGAGGGGCCGCGAAGACCCTTACGGAGTGAGTGAGGACCGCCCAGGCGAGGTGGCGCATGGACCCGCCCCAAAACGGGGGAGTCCACTCTCACTATTTGTAGAAGACAGATAGAGGTTGGAGGCAAAGATGTTGTGTGATTAATTTTGTTTATGTGTTAAAAAGGAAAACAATTTATTGGAGTGCAAATGGGTTGCAGGTTTGTCTTTGGGGAAGAAGTTGCTGAGGACTACGAAGCCAGCACAAAGGGAGTAGTTGATGAGACTCCAAGGCAGTGGAGGAGAGACCTCGATCTGTGAGGAGAAGCAGAGAGGAGGAGAGTCACGTGCTTCTGCAGAGGTGGCGAAGTACCACAGTTATTTGAGGAAACTTTATGGTGCAGCAGCCAGGAGAGCTGTGGATGACCCTAGGAGGAGTAGGGAAGCACCATAGTTGTTCAAGGAAACTTCATGGTAGCAGCCTGGAGGAGCTGCAGAGGATCTTGGTGGTTAAGCCCTGAGGAACCTGAAGTTATCAGGGTAGTGAATAGTTCTAAATGATCACTTGTATGGAGGTGAGAGTGTTTGTCATTAGCGTGAAAGACGCAGTGAGAGGTGAGTGATCGTTTGCCATTTTTGTACCACAAAGTGTTTATACTGAAGTTTGAGTTACAGACGTAGGCAGGAGTACCTACAGATATATATATATATATATATATATACTCTAAGACTGATAGAATGATTGATTGATTCGTTGAGTGGCACGGATCGTTTATACTGATACATATATGTATGTTATTGCATTCATCTGCTGATTTACCTTGTACATGTTTATAGGTATATATATGTGTGTGTATTCTCTTGCAGAAAGTGCAACATTATATTGTAAGACGTGGTCTACTTGAGGAGGTGGATAACACTAGGTAATACCAAGAGATAGGATACCACCTAACAAGTTGATGATAAGAGTTCCGATGGTGTAGGAGTGCAACCTGATTATAATAGTATAGTGTATAGGATTCATTATTATTATATGTATGCGTGTATTGTATATGTACTTCGTCCAGTAAATGTATCCAAATTTGCTGGTGTTTGCACTTGTCCAGTGAGGCTTCCCAGGAAATAGTAAAGAAGGAGAGAGAGAGAGCAAGAAACAGGAACCACTGCTGTGGACAGGGTAAGACGGAAGTCTAGTAAGACAAAGGGGATTGAGGAGTCATATCCCATAAGGAGAGAGTGGGGAGTCACAGCGGCTCGAGTGGGTGTGTGCACGTGACAACAAGGCTGAGTGCTGGAGCCGCATCCCCTAAACGTGTGACGTTGAGCCCCTCTCCTAGAGCCTGAAGCGGCTGGTGTGATCTCCTAGTGGAATATAAGCACTCTATCGAGTTGTGGGTTGAGTGGTCTGTCAGCGATAATACCACCCAAACTACAACCACAACACTGTACATCTTTTTCATTGCTCTGTTTCTAATTACTTTCTTAATCTGTGATAGTCTCTGTGGTATGTAAATGTCCACATTTCTTCTCTTAGTTGCAAGTTTTGCAGCTTCATCTGCTGAAATCATGTCTATGACTCTCAGCTATGAAAATAGCATATATTAAATAAAATTATAATTAGTTTTAATTAAAACAAATTTAGGTTAAAAAATAGATTTTTTTTTTCAATTTTATTTTTCTTATTTGTTTATTGGACGATTTGCACGAAACCTATACACCTGACTGCACGTAAGCCTTTCTGTAAGGGTGCCAATTTTGAGGGAAATTGGTTGATGTCAACCTCAGCCACAGATGGCAGCACCTTAGACTTTATTTTTTTCTTATTTATTTTCAAGTAACATAAATGTTCATATAACTCTTTAATTTTTTATTCAATTTACAAGAAACTTACACCATATATGTAGAGTTTATGTCTAAAATCTGCAGCCAGCATTTTTTCCTAAGTTCATTTATTGATTTTATAATAGCAATAAACATGATATATTTGCATAATTTTGGGGTGATCTTTGATTATTTGTATTAGTAAAACTAAGCATATTTTGGAAAATCTGCGGCATCCGATCCTTTGTTATATACTACTGTGTCTGAAACGTGTCATAGAATGATTATATCTGAAAGATGTGGTTGTAGGTAATCACTTGAAAATGTGTAATATTGGTTGAAAAAAAATCTCCTTTCTATTTAGACTCTAGTACTGAAACTTGGAACAATTGCAGCCGTTTTCATATACAACTAATCAAAAAAAATATTGGTTGACATTGAACAACTTTTAAAAAACAAACTATTGCTAGCTATATATACTACTGTCATTTCTTTTAAAACTTCAGTCTAGTGTTTAAACTGAATAAAATAGTATTCACTAGGTCTGAATATAATTGAATATACAATAAATATATAGCTTGACTCACTTATTTCTCAAGACATAAATAAAACCAGCAAAAACGTTGTTGGGACGCCAAGTCACGGAGCAGGGAGCCAGTCACGTACACTTGTAAACACAGAGGAAGGAGGCAGAATTTCTCCTTGAAGGATGCTTACGTGGCACTGCAAAGGGTTGAAATAGACTGCCCCACAGTGATCCAGCCACAGCAACCTCTACAACAGGGGTCTCCAAACTTTTCAATGTAAGGGCCACATTATATATTTCCCATATTTATGCGGGCCGAAGGAATAAAAAAATGAAAAAAAAAACAAAAAACAAATCAGTGCCAGTAATTTAATTTCCTCAAATATTAAAGTATAAACATGGGAAAATTAAAACATATCTTTTTGGAAAAAATTAGGGTAAACTAAATAGATTCCTGCCTTTAGTTTTATGCAACCAAATTAGTGTGACGAATGATACTGTCGTTTTGACTTCAAAATTTCATTAAAATCAGGTTCCAGATTAGATGAGCCAATTGTAAGAATTGATTTCAAGTGATCATCAGACAAATTTGCTCGATAGTTAGATTTCACATACTTCATTTTGGAAAATGTTTGTTCACACAAGTATATTGAACCAAAAATGGAAATGGTTTGGCGGGCCGGATGAAATTATGTGGCGGGCCGGATGTGGCCCGCGGGCCATAGTTTGGAGACCCCTGCTCTACAATAATAAAAATACCTGATTATCTGTCTTACCAAGTATCTATTTCATGTATTTGGCCATTTACTGTTTTAGATAATTCTGTTGGTTATACTGTCAGATTAGACCCCCAAACAAAGTAAACTTACTCATCATTACACTACACTAATATTCATGTCACACCTGTGCTTTATATGTTAATGTGCCACCACTAATGTTATACATTTGGCAGGTAAGCTTGTGATTTGAAGATAAGAAGCTGAGCTGGCACAAACAGTGAAGTTTATTACTACCCTAGCTGAACAAAGTGCCCCTGAGTTACCCACCATTACGTGGCACCCTGAAGCACATGTGCCACACCTTAAACAGATGTTGGACCACATATCTAGCCTAATCAGGCTATATCAACCACTCAGCTAAGACTTTACACATTATTAACAGTAGATATCTGTAGTAATATTAATATTAGTAGTTTAGGCCACCATATATGGCATAATTTATATTAGAAATAAGGTAAAAAAAATTAGTTTATCCTGTATCCACTTATAGGTGGTATAAGCTACAATAGTCCCTCCAACTATGTATAGATAAGTTCTAGCAGGCTAAATCAAAATATACAGTCCACTAAGAGCCATACTAATATAATATTCTAGTAACAAAAAATAGAATAAAAATAAATAAATGCCTGCTAGGATTTTCCCACATAAATTTGGTCCTTTGAACCATGATATAAGATCCTGATTAGGATCAACGTAAACCAATAGTGTAATATACACACATATATATAGAAATTATTACAGTAAGATACTGCTATACAATTTTCTAGCCTAAGTTTTTCAACCTTGGCTTACATTGAACAGAACTTACAGCAAGCATTTAATATATTTCCAAATTTTGAACCAAAGGAACAATTGTTTTTTTTTCATTACAAGAGGTTGATAAGAGGCTAATTATAACCATAAATATATATTTAAGGGTTTACATAAACATTTTACATAATATTGCACCATAACAATTACTGCATATATTACCATTATTTACAGCCAACTCTTATACAAGGGTATGACATTATTAGACTGGCAGTGTACACCAACCTAGTCTAACTTAATTAATTGTGCTAACCTGGTGTAAGGGTAGGATTTTATACTTGTTTAGAGTTGAACCTATTACACAGCCTAGCAATTATATATATTTTGTGCAGTACCTGTGGTGTCTGTATATAGCTGAGATAGTCTTGGTAGTAAGGTTGATGTAAAGTCATTCCTGGTTACTGACTTTAATACTTATAAACGATTACATGACTATGGCTCCCAAGCTTGGCAGGCGTCCTGTGCGCTCTTGTTTACCTCCTCTAGTCTTGGCGTCCAGCCGCCGCACATAGAAAACGGATGGTACCATTTTCTGTGAACATGACAGTACCTAGACAACAAGAGTTGTGTTGTACATTTACATAACTATAGTAATAATTTACCTATAATCATTTCACCTTCGAGTGTTAATCTGTGTCTCTGTACTAAGACTGATAATTGTGGAGCTAACTTGAGGTGAATCCAACATAGATACAAGGTTACCACTCAAATTATAGTGTGTATAATTATATAATGTGTATTTAAATGATAAAAGACTCTAGTTCAAGCCCTAGAAGCAGCCCAAGTACAAGTCAAAGAAGGCTTGGCCCTAGTATCACAGCAGTAAGGCTAGCAAAAACAGCCATCATGTCTACTACAGGAAAAGTAAAAGCAACCCTCGCAGGTATGAAAGGCCATTTAACAAGACAGCTCAATAAATGCGAAGATCTGAGTACACAAACTCCAGTTGATCATGTCGAACTGGAGGGCTATCATAAGTTGCCAAGAAAAAAATTTGACCAAGTAAGAAGCCAACTAGAAAAATATATGGCTGTTTTTACTGCCACTAGCATTGATGAAGCAACAATAGTGGCTGTCGTACAAGAACAGGCAGATTATGAAGATGACATTGAAATAAAGTTAAAACACTTTGTCAAGGTAATAACAATTGCAAGGCAACACCAAACATTGCAACCACAGTTTCCCAAAACCTGACACAACCAGAAGTCAAACTATCATCAGTTAGTCTACCAATTTTTTCTTGAACAAAGGACTAAAATTGGGATAACTTCTGGAAAAAAATTGTTGACTCAATAGATGCTAATGCCAATTTAGCAAAGACAACTGAATTTACATACATACAGAGTATATTAAAAGATGAAGCGTTAAAAGTGGTCTATAATTTAACATTGTCAAATAACAGCTATGATAGCGCAGTACAGCTCCTTAAGGAAAACTATGCTAAACCAGAATGAGCTATCAGACTTTAACACAAAAATATTAATATTCAATATTAATATTTTCAAAAATATAAAAAATATCGATATTCGTGCAACAGATGAATCCACTGACTCACTCCAAGCCTTTAGATTGGAGCTTGAGTCCTAACTCAAAGCACTTTGCAGTAAAGTAAATCTAGATGAATCAGATTGGATAATCCAGTTTCTTATGAGACTGGATTAATATTTTCAAAAATATCAAAAATATCGATATTCGTGCAACAGATGAATCCACTGACTCACTCCAAGCCTTTAGATTGGAGCTTGAGTCCTAACTCAAAGCACTTTGCAGTAAAGTAAATCTAGATGAATCAGATTGGATAATCCAGTTTCTTATGAGACGCAAATTACCCAGTGAAATACTGGATAAGTTGTGTGCTTTACATAACAAACCTTCTCTGACAGTAAAGGAGATTACAGAAGGTTTATGCTCTGTCATAGAACGACAAAGAGACAACACAGATGGTAAATCAACATCAACACTTTCATTATGGTAAACACATGGTAAATCAACCACCTTCATTAACCACTCATAGTAAACAGCAGAGTACAAACATTACTCCAAATAAATCTAAACAAGGTACCACCACACCAAGGTGGAAGCAAGGCAGTGTGGGCACATATGGAGTGGATCCTGTCTAACCAAAACGGTGACTCACCAAGGTACTGTTAACGTGTGGAGTCCATGTCTGTTCTGTGAAGAAGAACATTCCATGTACAACTGCAAAACTTACCCTGATCATGCTACATGTGTAAAACGACTCAAAGATTTGCACAGATGCACCAGGTGTTTAAGATTACATAACCCCGATACCCTTGCAACTCAAATGTGCACCTGCAATAGGTGCAATAAGAGTGAACACCATACAGCACTGTGTGGGGACTCAAGTACAAAGTCTCCCAAACCACAGATGGAGGAAGGAATTTCCACTTCAGTACGGCTCTGTAAAGTACTTCCAGATGTAAGTGTACTATCAACAAAGTCTAATCATAAATCAGCTTTCCCCTCTGCCCAATTAATCCTTAAAAACGAAGGGTCCAAGGTCATCATACGTCGATTATTTGACCAAGGATCCCAAATGACTTTTATCTCACAAGAGTTAGTAGATGCCTTGAAACTCAAGTTTGTACGAGAGACCACAATAAGACATAGCAGGATTCCTGACAAACTCGGGAGTCAAAGTCTTCAAGGTGGTACAATTTAAAATACGTTTAGGCGGTTATGTCCGAACGATGCAGGCTCTTGTCGTAGACAGATTTCCATCAGACCTGTTTGTTTATGGTCTAGGAACAATAGCAAAATTCCTGGAAGAAAAGGAATTAAGTTGGCTGACAGAATCATGTCTGACAACCTCTCCAATATTGGTATCCTAATCGGTTCAGATGTCTACCTTAAGTTTATCAAAGGAAAGGATAAAAAAAACAGGGAATCAAACTGTTAACGTCTGTGGGAGGTTATTTGCTAATAGCCTCCGAACAACTGAATCAACAATTGAATCAAATAATTGAGGATGAATTTCCCGAGTATCAAGTACAACATAAATTGAAACTTATAGGCATAGAATGGAATACCTCTACTGACGTATTAAATATTAAGTCTGTGGAAACTAATATTTCTCCCTTAACCATGAGAAAATTACTCTCATCTGTCAGTAAACCATTTGACCCTTTAGGCTTACTTAGTCCTATTTTATTTAAGGGCAAACTCCTCATGCAGGAGTGCTGGCAGACTAATATGGGTTGAGATGATCCGTTGCCAAATGATCTGCAAGACAAATGGCAGAAATTAACTTAGATTTAAATTTAATTTCGGATTTAAATAAACTTAGTATTCGTAAATTTCCTCATATTGCTTTAGGACACAATTTACAAACAAATTTACATGTGTTCTGGTATGCCTCAAGCAACGCATATGGACCTTATATGTAGGTCCAGCATATGAAGATATAAGCCTATGTAGCCTATTTAGTTAACACTCAGCAATCATTTTTACTTCTAAGGCTAGAGTGGTCCCAATTAAGGAAAGGTCACTACCCGAAATGGAGTTAACTGCTTTTTTAGTAGGAGTAAGGTTGGCTTATTGCCTGATCAAGATACTCAGTAATATTCAATTTGGTGAGATAATAGTGTGGTCAGACAATGAGGCAATCTTACAATAGGGTAAAAAACAAGAACAAAACTCCCTACGTCAGTAAAAGAGTTAGGGAAATAAGAGAATTGTCAGCTATTATAAACTGAGACATGTCCCCACTAAGGACAATCCAGCTGACTATTTATCAAGAGCTTTAACCTTATAAGAACTAGTTAAAACCGAGATGTGGTTTACAGGACCCCAATGGTTGGTCAGTGGTCAGTGGCCCAAACAGAAGCCACAAGTCATCGTGACCAATATCACTGTCCCCACTGTGGATCCAGAACCCCCTCGAATTTTAGCTAATAATCCTCACCATTATTCCAGCCTGAGTAAATTGGTAGGCGTCACTCAAGTTGCATTTGACTTCTTAATAAGATATAAATTAAATATAAATTTCCTAGTCCTCTCAAATACTGGTTCAAACAAGCTCCAAGACAGACGTAAGGGAGAGAATATGAACATCTTCCAGATAAATTAACCAAGTCTCTGGGCATTTGGTTGATTCGAATAATTACAACATCCTTAGGTGTGGTGGACGTCTGCTTCATGCAGAAAATGACTTAGAAACAAAGAATCCTGTGCTTCTACCACGTCACCACATCATAACTAAACTTATAGTTTTACATCACCATGAACATGGTACATTGCACGGTGGAGTGTTAAACACTCTCACTGATTTACGACAGAAATTTTGGCTTCCCCAAGGTCGCCAAACTGTCAAATCCATTATTAAATCTTATGTGATCTGCAGGAGGAATGATGCTCAAGTGTGTCCTTACCCAGGACCTCCACCTCTTCCTAAAGAACGAGTTGTCCACCTTCATCTCTTTCAGACTACAGGTATAGATTACACAGGAGCACTTATTTTAACAGGCACCCCAGATAAAATTCCGGTGAAAGCCTCTTCAAGTGTGCAACCACACGAGGCGTACACTTCGAGTAACTTCTGACATGAGTGCAAAACGTTCCTACAAGCCTTTCGCAGGTTTGGTGCTCGTCGATCCTGTCCCAAACTGATGATCTCTCATAATGGATCTAATTTTGTGGCAGGAGAAGCCTGCTTAAGAGAAATATGGAACCATCCAGAGGTACATTAAGTGCTCAAACAGAGACAGTGGCTCTAGATATTTATCCCTCCAAGCACCGGAGGGTGCTTGGAGGGATAAATGGCAAGCAGGATTTTACAAGTGCATGGTAGGCACTGTGAATAAATGCCTTAGGAAAGCTTTACACAGACAAAAGATTAGTCTTACCGAGTTGTAAACCCTTGTCACAGAAACAGAGGCATGAGTAAACAACAAACTATTAACCTATCTTTCAGATGACTTCTCCCAGAGAGAACCTCCTGAGTCCCTCTCATCTGATTCATGGTAGCCTTCTGAGTCCTCTATTATCTTTAGAAGATAAGGATCCGAATGATCCTTCATGTGTTGGAAGAAGTGACTTGGTGGAAAGTTACAAACATCTGTCGAGAGTGCAACCCGTCCTCACAAATTCGTAGTCAATATTGACTTATTAGTTACGTGCATAGATGACATACTAAACATAATAGTTTCCTTTGAAAAGCTTCATAGAAAACACCGACCTTACCTAACCTACTTAGTATGTTAAAATAAGCATCTTATAGCTTCGTAATTACAATTGTTACTTAACCTATTACAGGTATAGGTTAGGTAATAATTGTAATTACGAAGCAATAAGATGCTTATCTTAACATACTAAGTAGGTTAGGTAAGGCCGGTGTTTTCTATGAAGCTTTCAAGGGAAACTATTATGTTAAGTATGTCACCTATGCACATATTTAATAAGTCAATATTGACTATACGAATTTGCGAGGACGGGTTGCAACGTGATAGGAAGGTGGAATGAAATGGATTCATGAATATCTAACTGCTCTGAGAGAGTATCATTATGGAGCTCCAAGCCCATATAATAAAGTTCAATTAAAACCAGGTGATCTAGTCCTAGTTGACAATGATGGACCCAGGTCAGATTGGCCTATAGGCAAAACTATTGATGGTCATCCTGATCACCAAGGTGTATTAAGAATAGTTAGGATTCAGTGTCGAAGCACAACCACCCTAAAAACTCTAGAAAAATTAGTTCTTCTAGAATTAGCTGAATGTTCTAAAGAGGTAACTTCACCCCAAGTTTCCGAAGACAGTAACACTTTCCACACGAGCAAACGTCCATTTAGAGTGGCTGCTCAGCAATGTAAGCTGAAACTCAAAGAATACTTTGATTCTGACTAGTTGCAGATTACATCTTCTGATGTTGAGATTATTGCTGAGACCTGCAGTCATGATTTAATGACCAAAGACTTAACCAGTACATGTCATTGTGAAACAAGTCACTGAGTTGTTGCTGTAGATCTGGAGATTTCCTGACTTTGGCAGATTTAGTGTTTAATATTTAATTTTGATATGTTCCCCTAGAGAATTAAAGTCACATCTGTTTTACAGATACGGGACTTCTGTTATGTGCGTACTAATCTACTAACCCAATAAATAAAACTTCAGGATAGAGAGACTGGTATGTCAGTACTAAAACATGACTGCGATCCGTGTTTCCCCCCCCCCCCCCGAGTTATGTTGGAAATATCGAACACTTATTTCTCACTTTTAGTACTTCGAAAGATAATCCTTGTACTACCCATTTTTTTTACTAACACTACTAATCAGTAGAGTAATAACTTTAATACATTCCCTACTGTATAATAACTATGCCAAAAGTTTCCTACTTTCCATGGCGGAGTTATGCCAGCCAGCCCGACTGAGGGAAAAAATATATATTTCAGAGAATCGTGTTAAATTCTCTCTTCATATCTGCATTCTTCCATAAGAATTATTAGCTGATAAAAATATTTATCATAGATCGAGTGATGTAGCATTATTTGCTGAAATCACTATATACAGTGAAACTTTTATCAATGAGATCCATGGAGAAATGAATTTTTCGTATAACTTTTTCGTCTATATGAACTTCGTTTCATATCACTTGTTATATGACGAGAATTTCATTAATATTAGCTCGCTTATTACAAACCTTGTCCATATGATCTCTCATAGTTGAGTAAATTATAGGAGTTTAGATCTTCTTCCCAACAATCTATGTTATTGCACATGCGAGAGAGGGAGAAGGAAGGAGAAGCTGACATTATTCTCGCAGAGAAAGCAGTGTCTGGAAGTGTGCAAATTTTACTGGCCCGATATCACGTCATCCTAGCAGCAGCGGATGTCAGTGCTGGAGCAACTTCATTATTACTCAGACGCTCGGCTCGGCTAACGCTAAGTCCTTAACCACTATTATTTTTGTGATCACAATAGGTAACTGGTAGGATGTTTGTCGTCAAGCTGCATGACCACTAAAAATCCACAAGTGAGTTTTAGTTCAAACCGCTTCCACATTTTCACTTAGAATATATGTAACTTAATATCGATTTAGGCAAAATTTACAATCTAACCGTATTTCAGCTTGTGTCCTAGTGGTGAGACTGAAGATAAGCATCCGCCTCAATCAAGTGTTCTGGATATCCTGATCAACAAGTTTCATGACAATACTACTCGCACGCATACTACTATTTTCTCCACACAGCTAAGCTGTTGTCTAGTTTTGTACTTTAGTAGAATACTAATTATCCTTTATTTGATGATCTTCAATAAGAAATCATATATTTCACATTCATTCTATAATTTATCATTTATTTGATAATCTTCAATATAAGATCATATTGTTTCCTATATATTATATAATTTATCATTTATTTTTATGTTGTAGTAATTTGTGGTTGAATTATCTACAAGTATTATTTTCAATTAACCCCCCAAAGTGTGTGGTGTGAGTCGGCTCAGTATTTAATTTAAATTTACAGCTCACTTAATGCTTTCATATTTCAATATTAATTATTGAGAGATCCATAGGCACGGGTTGTCAGATTTTTTCTATTTATTTATTACATTTATTTCCCTTTGTCTAAAGGGTGGTCCTTCGGAGCTATCAAAATTTAATTTTATTATAATAAAAATTCTGAGCCAGATGGTCCCACAGATGGGAAGAAGATTGTGATCTTGATCTACAATTTCCCACTAAACAGTAGTTGGCCCAGGCAGGAGTATGACAAAAACGAGGCATGTATAGATGAACTGAAGCGGGCAGCATCAAGTGCTCATAGAATGAGAGCGAAACTGCTGGTCATGGGGGAACGTAAATATGGAGAGATCAATGGGAATCAAGGAATCCCAATGGAGGATAAAAAAACGTAGGGATCAAAGTTGTTGGACGTTATGGACAGAAATTTCGTAACACAGCATGTGAAAGAATACTCAAGGAAAAGAGGAGATACATCGAGACTATTTACCTGATTTCTCACCCAGAACGTAGAAAACATCGAGAATTTGGAACATGAAATACCACAAGGAGCCAGTGATCATTGTGTCCTAGTCTTTGACTACATGATGACACTTAAAAGTGTGACCAAGGAACAGTAGATCAGGAAAAGGAGAGTTGACTACAGGAAAGAGGATTACAGGAGGAAAAGGGAATATCTGGGAGAAGTGCAGTGAGAGGAAGAAAGTAGAGGAAAAACAGTCTAAGATATGATGGACCTAATCATATGTAAATGCAAGGAGGGCGAAGAGAGTTTTATACCAACAGTAAAGGAAAAAGCAGAAGCGAATATAATAAACCATGGTTTAATAGACAGTGTCAGGAAGCAAAAATGAGAAGCAGGAGGGTGTGGAGGAAGTACAGAGGACAAAGGGCAGAGGACAACAGGATTAGATGCAACAGAGCTAGGAACGATTACATTAATTGAATTTAACATAAGAAGAAATTATGACAACGTTATTGCAATCACAGTGAAAAAGCAACCTAAATTACTACATTGTCAAATAAGAATGAAAATATCAGTGAGCGACTAAGTGACAAGACTAAGGAAACAGAAGAGGCATTTACGGAAAGTGACAAGGGAATCTGCGAGGTACTGAATGCCAGTTTCCATGGAATTTTCAAGGAAGGAGAGAGGGGAGAGGCACGTAACTAAAGACTGTATTACTGACAAGCATCTCCTGTACATTAGTTAATTGACAGTTGAGAGGCGGGACCAAAGAGCCAGAGCTCAACCCCAGGAAGTACAATTATGTAAGTACAATTAGGTAAGTACCACCTAAGTCCTCCATCCCCCACTCCACCTTCCCCTAAGCCTCTGTTAACTATACCACAGGAAGGTGTGCCCTCTTCCCAAGCAATCCCTGACCCCAACCTCAAGCACTCTCTGCCCCTCACTCCCAGGACTTCTTCCTGTCCCAAGTAGGCCAGGCAAGACCTAAGCCCTCCATCCCCCACTCCACCTCCCCCTGAACCCCATGGCAACTACCCAACAGGACGATGAGTCTATCCAACTAGCAATGCCCATGGAACAACATCCTACACTTGTGGGGCGGGAGCGTGAAAATGGATATAGGAAAGGGAGTTTCAAGGTAAAGTACTCAAACATCGATGGGATTACCAATAAAGCAAGTGAATAGGCAAAAAGGCGCAAGAAGAAAACCCAGATGTAATAGGACTCACGGAAACAAAATTGTCAGGATTCATAACAGACGCTGTGTTTCTAAAGGACTATATATAGTAAGAAAGAGAGGGAAGAGAGAAGGTGGAGGAGTGGCCCTGCTGATAATGAAGGACAGGAGTTTTGATGAGATGGAAATTCCGGGCTGTCACGGCTTCAGAGATTACATAACAGGAATTATAACATTGGGTGGACCTAAGATGATAGTAGCAGTCATTTACAACCCTCCCTTAAATGACAGAAGACCTAGACAGGAGTTTGATAGGAATAACATGGCAACCAATAATATAATAGAGAGAGCAGCTTCAGTTGCCTGCAGGAATGGCTCAAGACTCTTAATCATGGCCGATTTCAACCATGGAAAAAGTGACTGGGAGAATGGGGACCCACATAGTGGTGTAGTTACATGGAGAGCTAAACTCTTGGAAGTGGCAACAAGGAACTTTCTGAGCCAGCATGTCAGGGAACCCACAAGAATGAGAGGCAATGACGAACCAGCTACACTCGGCCTGATATTCACCCTGAATGAGTCAGAAATAAGGGAAGTCAAAGATGAAGCCCCCATATGAATGAGTGACTACAGTGTATTGACATTTGAGTACTTGTTGGAGGTAGGGATAACCTATCCAAAGAAGGGATTGGAAGGGAAAGGACTAAATTACCGAAGAGGAAAATATGACAAGATGAGGAACTTCCTAAGGGGAATACCATGGGAAACAGAACTTAAGAGACAAGACTGTACAGGATATGATGGATTATGTCACCCAGAAGTGCTAGGAAGCTGCAGATAGGTTTATCCCGGTCCAAAAGGAGAGAAACGAAAATCAACAGAAGAATCCATGGTTCAACCAGGAATGTAAGGTAGCGAAGCAACTGAGTAAAAGAACATGGAGGAAGTACAGAAATAACAGAACACCAGAGAGCAGGGAGAGATACCTGAGGGCCAGACATGAGTACCTCAGAGTGAGGAGGGAATCAGAGAGACAGTGTCATCGCGAATATAGCCAAGACCCAACCAAACTGCTCCACAGCCACATCAGAAGGAAAACAGCAGTGGAGGAACAAGTGATGAAACTGAGAAAATGGGAGAACAGATTCACAAAGAAGGACAAGGAGGTGTGTGAAGAACTCAACAAGAGATTCCAGGAGGTCTTCACAAAAGAACGAGGAGAAGCCCCTGCAGTAAATGAGGAGGAAGCCAGCCAAGCAACCTTCGAGGATTTTGATCTCACGAGTGATGAGGTCAAAAGGAATCTGTTAGAGCTGAATGTGACAAAGGCTGTTGGGCCTGACAGAACCTCAGCATGGATACTAAAGGAAGGTGTAGAAGTACTAAGTGTGTCACTCTCCATGGTGTATAACAGGTCATTGGAAACAGGAGACCAACCGGAAAGTTTGAAGACAGCTAGCTAACGTAGTCTCAATATACAAGAAGGGTGACAGGCAAGAGGCACTAATTACAGGCCAGTTTCCCTAACTTGCATACCACGCAAGGTGATGGAGAAGATCGTGAGGAAACGGCTCGGAGAGCATCTGGAAGGAAATGGTTTTGTAACACACCACAAACATGGGTTCAGAGATGGTATATCGTGCCTCACAGGTTTAAAAGCATTCTATGACCAGGCAACAAAAAATGGGCAAGAAAAAGAAGGGCGGGCAGACTGCATTTTCTTGGACTGCCAGAAGCCTTTGACAGAGTACCCCATAAAAGGCTGTTAAAAAAGTTGGAGCAACAGGCAGGAGTAAAAGGGAAGGTGTTCCAGTGGATAAAGGAGTATTTAAGCAACAGGAAACAGTGTGTAACTGTGAGGGGGGAGACATGAGAGTGGCGAGATGTCACCTGCGGGGCTCAGTATTTGGTCCCAACCTGTTTCTAATATATGTAAACGATCTTCTGGAGGGTATAGACTCATTCCTCTCAATGTTTGCTGATGATGCAAAAATTATGAGAAGAATCAAGACAGATGATGTTAACCGAGACTACAGGATGACCTGGACAAACTGGAGGAATGGTCTAGAAAATTGCTGCTAAAGTTCAACTCAGGATAGTGTAAAGTAATGAAATTATGCGCTGGGATCAGAAGGCTGAACACAAGGTACTATCTGGGAGGTGAAATCCTGCAAGAGTCAAATAGAGAGAAAGATCTGGGGGTTTGATATCACACCGAACCTGTCCCCAGAGGCCCACATCAAAAGGACATCATCAGCGGCATATGTTATGTTGGCCACTATAAGAACTGTCTTTAGAAACTTATGTAAGGAATCGTTCAGGACCTGTATACCACTTATGTTAGACCAATCCTGGAATATGCATCTCCAGCACAGAGTTCATACCTAGTTAAACACAAGACAAAGTCAGAGAAGATTCAGCGGTATGCCACCAGACTCGTCCCGGAACAGAGAGGAATGAGCTACGACGAAAGGCTAAAGGAGCCGAACCTCACGTCCCTGGAAAACAGAAGAGTAAGAGGAGACATGATAATGACATATAAAATTCTCAGGAGAATTGACAGGGTGGACAAAGACAAAACCTTCAGCACAGGTGGAACACGAACAAGGACGACACAGGTGGAAACTTTGTACCCAGATGAGCCACAGAGACGTTAGTGTTACAACCCTTGAGACTTAGTACGGTTCTTTTCCCGCAGTGATCAATATATATTATATCGGCCTTGCCAACATGAGTCTAGGGGTAAAGAAACAACACTGCATAAATTGGGAAAACAATGTATCTACGCTAAGGGTGACAGAC